>JAQIXV010000093.1:0-103114 GCA_034700625.1 Tectocepheus velatus
AATAATAATTATATTGAGTTATGATTTGAATTACTTTTTACTCTTACTTTTCATTGAGATTTGCATTAGTTTTCGCAAATCTTATCAGAAAAAACGTTTCTATGATTTCTATCAAAAATATATGAAACGAATGGAAAAATAAATAATAAAAACATTTTCTAAACACAATTTTCAACCGGTTTTACGAAAAATTGATTGAATAACTAGTAATCCATTTCACGAAATCCTGGGAAAAGAAATCCATATTCTGAGTAATTTTAATGAGTGGGTCGACATTGGAAGGACGTCCTCATCAGCCACTTTGTGAGCTTTTGAATATCAAGTGGTGTCAGAATAAATTGAGCCTGATTAATTCAATTTATAAATCAATTGTGTCATTGAATTATTTGGGATTTTTCCCAAAACCCATTCAAATCGATTCTGGTTAAATTTATTAACGATCTAGGTAATAAATTGTATGACTCATTATTCTTGTATTCAATTCATATGAGGAAAAAATTTGTGTTTAATATAAGTCATGATTTCTCCACAAAACTAATGATACATTTCTCAAGCCTTGAGCTAATCGTTTGGATTATGTTTTGAAAATCGCTTCCAAACTAATGAATGTCGAAAAATATTCTATTCAATTGATTTTCACTTTTACTTCGGTTCAGATTTCTTCACGAATGACAACAAAAAGCAATAATTTTTTTGGTTTTTATTTTTCTGTTTCACTACATTTTGTTGTTTATTCCTCTTCTTTTGTTCTCTTAGAGAAACCATTCAATCGGTTCCTAAACTTTTTTCTCTGTTTTTTTCGGTAATGGTATCGAAAGAGATAAGAAATCTTAAGAATAATAAAAAAAATAATTATGATCTCAAAGACAATACATAAGACAGAGAGAGTTGTTTTGCCAAATGATTGCTTTGAAAAAACATGCCTAGATCACTGACAGAGAAAAATGTTTTTCTATCTACCGAACCACTTGGCTATACTCTAATTATGTGTTATATTATAGGAATTATGCGGAAGTATTATCGATGTGTTTGAAGTATTTTTTTGTGTCTTTCCCTCAAAAAAATTTCAAACCAAATGTTTTTTTTTCAAAGAAAGGAATGGAAAGGTATATAATGTTATTGAATATGAAGTTAGAAATGAATGAATGGTTATTCTTAAGTTTTTTTTTCACAAAAAGATAATATAATTTACATAAAATTATTCCCAAATTAGGGGAAAAGACTTTTCTCTAAATCCGTTAAAACCGTAATATAGTATAAATGAGATTAAATTTCTTTAGTAATTATTTGAATGCAAATTAGGTATACCTTTCACTTTTTTTTGGAGACCAACTCAGTTGTGACGAGACCTTCGCCACGGCCTCGGATCGGAATAATTGGCAAATGTCTCAAAATTTTACAATTGCACAATTGGATGTTTTTTTCAGTGTGTTACTTTTTTTCAAGTAAGCATTGGGGAGAGGAATGAGTGGCGATCCCATGCAACTTTTTGTTATAAAACTTGTATGTGGACAAATTGGTAGAGACTCTGCTCAACATGGTTAAGCATTGCATCTATGACATATGTAACCCATGAATCTCCTCGTCACTCAGCTATTGTCAATGCATTAGAGATCAGTTGCATTATTGTCTCTAACAGTGAAAAGCCTAATACACTACAAAAGCCATGGCTCGCGGGTCCTGACGTATTACTCATTACCGGGTTGTCGTAGCTTTGGTAGTGCAGTCAAGAATAACAATGTGCTGGAAATGTTAACCAGAGTCATTCCACTTTTCCTGTGCTGTGCAATGACTGTCAATTTTTTCAAAAAAAAGTTTCGTTCATTTGGTAATAGCCCTCAAAACTGGTTCTTTGTCCCCGATTTTCATATGCCTTCTGAAGACTATGGCTATTGTGCCACAAAAAACAACTGCTAACCTGTGCTCACATTTCTCTTAATTTATTTATTAAAATTGCAAGCCTTTTGAGCCAAGATTTACATAAATTAAGCAAGCTGATTTATTTGAAAAATCTGTTGCTCACTGGCCAATTAAAAACACCTTTGGATGGGAAGAGTCAAAATATGTGACAGGTTTTGACATTTTTACGCTATTAATGAATGTAAAAGTTTTTTAGCGCAAACAGAGACTCAACGTTAACGTCAGTCTCATTTCAATTGAAACAAAATATTCAAAATCTCAATGAATGGGCTCTGAATGGGCTGTGCTATTGGTGCGCAGATGCGCCCGACTATTGTATTATCCACTCAACGTATTTCTGGTTTTAATGTTTTGCTGAAAAATATGCTGTGCTTTGAAGTCAATCAATTCTGGAGTAACTGTGAAAGTATTCGTTGATTTTGTTTTGTTTAGTAAATAGAGTCAGATCTCAAACATCTCAATACAAAAGATGTTATTCCTGTCTATCGAGAGGACCACTCGGGGACTGTAAGTCACTATTGAATATCAAATGTTTTTTTCACAACTTTTTCTTTTAATTCATGAAATCTATTGAAAGAAATTCTGATTTTTATTTGACTCTCAATTTTAATCGAAACAAATATTTGTATTGAATCTCAAAAATGTTTTTCATATAATGTTAACCTTTTTAATGTTGAATATATCTGAATAAATTGTTTCTGAAAAACTAATCAACAGTGAAAATTGATGACCAATTACTGACATTACTCTGATTTTTCAATGAGAAAGGTGAACCCTCGCCAAACATTTTCTTCCTCTAACTTTATTTTATACTTTACTCAATTGATTCATATCTATAACTAAACTATAATTAATCAATTTATTCAGATATATATTGAATGAACATAAAAGTCGTTAACACTTTTATGACAAACACTTTCTTTGAGATTCAATACAATATTTGTATTGGATTTTGAATAATGTGTTGATTTGAATGTGTGTGCGATTGAAAATCGGGGTCATAAAAAAGTATGGCTAGTAAGTTGAAAGTGTTTTTAATTGTGTCAGGGATATTTTGTTCGACAATCTTTATATTTCTTCGTAATTTCTTCTCTCGACTCAGAGTTTAAGTCAATAACTCAAATAAAATGAGAAAACAATTATTTGATTCTCATTTGCATTGAATAGGAATCCAAATAATTCTCAGATAATATCTCTTTCACTGAATCTATGAGTTTTAGAGTCAATTGTTTTTATTTGAATCAGGGAAAAATAGCTATGTAAACTTGGTATATATCAATAAGAATTTATTGATATTTGCTAGATTTTTAAATAAACTTGAGATAAGCAACAGGGTATATTACAAAATAACCCTTTCATAATTTATTTAATTCAATTACTCGCAATTCAATTACTTACTCACAATTAATTGTTTATGATATATGTGAAATTTTTATCAAAATTCTATGCTTGCTCAGATTGGGTATGAAAATAATGTCGAAATATGGAAATAAATTTGGGACAATATGTGAGCCCAAGGAATAAATTATTCGCCAATTGTTGTATTGATTATGAATTGTGTCGTTTTGACACATCTTTTATTATATAATTATGATATACTTAGAATACATTTATATAAAAGTGGAGTTCCCACTGAAATGGGAGTCATATTCGGGTCGGCATTCGAACCGTATTTGGAAATCAATGTCAGCACTAAATCGAGTCTTAAAGAGAAGCAAAACTTTATTTTTTCTATAATTTCTTAATTGGTTTCGAAAATACTCTCCAAAAGTGAAAAACTCAGTGAATTTCTAAGTGAACAGCACTTCAACAGAAATGACATTGGATTTTGTTTGAGAAAAAGGAACGGGCGGAATGCCGACCTCAATAGCTAAATACAGAGAGAGTGTTGTCTGTTTTGAGATCGCAATTTAAAAAATTGATTGTTACCCACCTGTTCCCTACCTGTTCCCTACCTGTTCCCCAAATAAAAAACACCACTGAATTCTGTGCTCTTCTGCCAATTATTTTCAGACTCAAACAACACTTCGCTTCGAAGACACTATTGTCTGAACGGATTCAGTGGTGATAATGAGCACAGCATATGACAGCAGGCGACGAGTGCTGAACACCATCAACACTTTCATTGTTTTCCAGTGTTTCGTGAGTTTTATTTAAAGTTATGAATTACCTAGATCAGTTTCTCAATTTATTATTGTTCTGTTGGACCACCAAGATACTATTGGTCAGCTGCCAGTCGGCCACCAAATCAAATGTGGCGCTCAGTGATGAAGAAATCGAGCGCCGGATCACTCAGAATGTGGTCAAACTGGCGGCAACCGATCAGCTCAACTCTGAGATCATCACAAACAGGACCAGAGCCTACCTGTCCTGTGAGTCCGGAGAGATGATCGTCAAAATCAATTTCAGCGAACCGTTCAGAGGGATAGGCTATTCGGACTACGATAGGACCAGTCCCTGCAAGTTCTATGGGGACGGCAGTAGATATTATGAGATGAGACTACCATTGAAGGGATGCGGAACTAAACAGGTACAGTTTTGTTTGTAATTTTTTTATGTGCTGAGTTAGCTTTTCTCTCAATACTTGAGAAATTGAGTTGAATCAGCGTTTAATTCAGCATAAAATTGCAAGATTCTAATGTTTCAAACGAACTTGATCAAATAATTCAATTTGAATGTCTGTCCCATAGGAAGCGCCCAGACTTTTCATAAACAACATTATCCTTCGTTTCCATCGGACACTAGAGCTTGAAGAGGATGAGATCAAAACGATTGTGTGTCGATACCCACCCCCATTGGCACCTCCTCCACCCAGTCTGGCAGCGCCAATGTAAGAACTACCAAGATCTAATATATAAAAAGAATTCATTTCTTACAGTTATTTTGATAATAATATTTCAAATTATAATTATTGTGAACAGTTTGGAGGCCCCACCGCCTGCAGTCCTCCCAATCCCAGCGAAACTATCAGAAGTGGAACTACTGCTAATCATAAGCGCTCTCCTATTCCTGACTCTATTGCTGTTAGGCATAGGAATGGCTTATTATTGTCTGAAGAGACGCAACATTAAAGTTGTTCGAAAACGTAAGATCCATACCCCCTCTGAGATCACCAAGGTCAGTTTAATTGAACCAGTTCACATACCCCGAGTGGCGGTCAGCACAAGCAGTTCGGAATACCCGTCCTCAGTGTCTGTCATCAGTGAGACGTCGACCATAAGGCGTGACCACTACGGGTTAGAAAACATGGCTTTCATTCCGGAACCCTATCCGATGGACATCGAGAGAGAAGAATCGTTTGCGTCCCTCCCGGTGCCAGTCATCGCCAAACCAAACATAACTCAATTGGAATACTTAACGACAATACGAGAGACACAACATTTGACAGATACCGATGTCTTCGATACGAGACATTTGAAGACAACGACACAATTATACAAAAAAGTGCCGTCAATTGAGGCGCCCTCTCTTTATGGCAGTATCCCCGACAACGACGACTGGTCTTACAGTGAATTGGAGGAAATGCCAGAGAAGAGGCCGTACGTGAAGCCGCCCCGACTCGATGCCCGCACTCTCGAGGATTACTACCGACAGACTCAACATATGGTTGATATCGACGAAGACATCACTCGACACAAACGCCTCACTTATCCAAAGCCTGTCATCACTACACAAACTGTTGAAGACGTTTACAGGTCTCGTCCCGAAGAGATAGACATCACTGAAGACACGACTACTGAAAGGATTACTACTTATCCCAAACCGAAGATCACAACCAAAACAACTGAAGACCGATATCTGAGCCCAAGAGAGACGACAGACATAACAGAAGACACGACTGTTGAGAGGATTACTCGATATCCGGGACCGTCTGTGACGGAGAAGACAGAAGAGGACCGATTCGTAGGCGTAAGGGAAGAGACAGAAATGATTGACGACACCTCTACCCGAAAGTTAGTCAAATACCCGATCCCTAAATATGTGGTCCACACGACTGACGACACATTCATAACGAAAATATCGGAAACGGAAACGACTCAACATGTGGTCAAAAGTGGCAAAAAAGAGGCGCCCCCTCCCCCTCGCTATCTGACGCTCCCGACAACGACCAGACGCGCCGACTGGGAGTCGCAGATCACCCGAATTCTTGTGGGACCGGCGGAACCGACCACTGAATTGCCAGAAACAAAGACAACGACTACTGAAACGACAGAACAATACATAAGAGACATAAGAGATCAGACACTTATCGACAGAAGAGTTGACACATCGACTGTTGACGAGAGGGTAAGCTCTGCGTACCAATACACGGGTGTCCGTCCGCCGCCCCGTCCGACCAAAATCGATGTGATCTACAGAGTTATCGATAGCCCGCCCCCAGACCTGCCCGGAGTCGAGAGATTGACGACAGACGTGCGAACAAAGCTGAGGACAGTCATAACCACTGATGAAGTGTTCAGAACGTCGATAATAGAGTCGACGACTATCGAAGAGTACTATCGAATCAGTCGAGACGTGAGGTGGGAGCCATTATTCGAACCCCCAGTTTGGACGACAATCATACACTTGTTCTCATCGGATGAAGTGGTGTCGGCCCCACTCAGGCCAGAGTCACCGGAATCGAGACCTCCACCACTGCCAACGAGGTATAGAAGAAGGGGTTCGTTGCCATCGATTAGCGGCGATTTGGAGCCCTACGAACCCCCAGTCGGACGGTTCGACTCAATTAGGTTTGCATTGAATTCAATTTAAATGTTAAAAAAAAATTATTTCAAACCCCTTTCTTATCGAACAGATCGAGACGGACTTCGAGGTCGGGCTCAATATTCGACGTCCGGTCCCTCACCGAAGAGGACGTGACCTTCACTCGGGGAGAATCCATACGATTCTCGCGTACCAGCCTTGGATATCCTCTTCGGCCGTCCGCCAGATATCTCGAAGATGTGCCAATTCCTAGCCCTTCCCCCACACGACCCTCTATATGGCGCACAACCCACTTGTCTGAGTTCGTTGTGCCACCCGAACGACCCTATTCTCCAGAGATAGACGCCCTGAGCCTTGAGGTAACGCCGCGCACATACACGTCATCCCGATATGTGTCCAGTTATGGCCAGTCGTCGGCCGCTTACGACAGGTTGGCCCGCATTAGGCGAACACTCGACCGGACGGCTTCTATCGGGGAAAAGGAAGAGACAAAGTCTACGACAGAGAAAGACGTTTACGATTGGAAACGATATTAGTTTTTCATACTTTCAGTCATTTTTTTAATTGAAATTTTAATTTATAATAACTTTTAGTTTTTCGACTTCTATTCAATTCTTCATTTCTTCCTCTGAATTGAGTTCTCAATTGATTTCAAACATTCAAAATGTTTTGTCAATTGATTTCAGTATGTATTTAGTGCCTGAGCTTTGACCAGACGTCTGACCTTAAGCCCAATTTTTAATTTGAATGCCTGACTAATAATTTAACCAAAAACAACTAGGTTATTTTTAATTTTTCCCACTTGTTCTCGATCAAATTTCTGTTGACTCCCTGTGTGGTAACATAATTTGCGTAATAATGACACCCTTTCCCCCACGCAATGAGAATATAAATATAAATAAGAAATTCAATTATTACTCATTGATGTGAAAACCGGTGAAGAAATTCATAAAAATTATAATATTTTATATCAAGAAAATTAGGGCCTAAACAACGAAATGCAATAAAAAAAACTTAATAATGAACTTTGAATTAAACGGTATTTTAATGTAATATTTATTTTTCATTAATATATTTGTATTTTTTATTATTATTTTTAATGAAATTTAACACAAAATGTAAATAATTTTTTAAAAGAAAAAAAGAGAAGAAAATTGTTATTAATTTCTGATATATTGTATACAAAACAAAAGACTCTCTTTTCTAATGAAGTCTTGTCTTAAATCCTAACCATTAGTTAACATTGAATTTCACTCTAATAGAGAGATCCCTCAGTTTTGTGACCCAAAGCGTTGAGAAAAAATGCTTTGATTGGCAGCTATTTTACATTCACTCTGGTAGTGAAGCTTTAAAATTATACCCTGATTATATGATTTTTTTGATTATATCAGTAAAAATGCTCTTGTATAAATTAACTCTTGAATAAAAGTTGAATTATTTTTACGATCGCGTGTTAATTGACATTTTCAATCTAGGTCTTTCTGGCTTTTGTGTTGTTTAAACGCTCTGAGTTGTCATGGTGAATTATTTATTTTACTGCAAAACTACCTTGGATAATGATTGTCATTTTGATATTTTGACCTTGAGTATATGTGAGGTATACATTATTTCTGATATACATTATTTAATTGGAAAAATTCATTGATTTGACTCTCAAAGACCAGGGGTAAAAAAGCATTGAAAATATTAATATTTTTAAAACTTTTATTTATTGAGTATTTTTCAAAAATTCATACAATAAATGAATAAACAGATCTTTCTTTTGAGTGCAATACAAATGATATTTCAAAACTTGTTATCAAATTGTTTTTCATTTGGCGCAACACATAATTAGTTTCATCTTGCTTCTACAAACAGAATAACAGCTAGCTAGAGCAATTGAAAATCAATTTAACAACAAGTACAATTATATTTAGTTACATCGACAATTAAATTTCAAATAGAGATTCTATAGAATAATATAATAATAATAACTCTAATCAATAAAAAATACTTTCATTTCTATCCTTTTTTCAATTGCAAGAACCGAATACTTTTTTTTCTCGAAAAACAATTTCTCAAAACTCATGCAAACATTGATTGCAATGAAATTTATGCTAAAAATTGAGTTTAAAAACTTTGTTTGACTGAAGAAAATGGCAAACGAATGGAGAGTCCCATAGAAAGAGTGTCAAAAACTTATTGTAAAATTGAACTTGATAATAATAAATAACCTAGATTTTGAAAATCAATTTGAAGAATTCAGTCTAACATTTGATAAGAACGGAAAATGTATTGAAAACAAAATGCGATAACATTTTCATCAGTTATTTAGCAAATGAGTAGAAAAAACATTAAATATTAGGCAAACAGTAGTTTAGTTTATATTATGATTTGTTTGACAGACAATAAGCCGGGTCTTATGGATCAACGATCCTTTTTGATAAAATGGCTCAAGAAGTCGATGGGCAGCGGGAATATTATAGTCGAGTTCTTTTCCGCCGATATTGTGTTCAATGTCTGTAAATATCTTAATTGAAGGGCAGCCGGACTTTGAGCTATCACTTCGGCCGCCTCTTTCAGAGCCCGAGCAGACTTTTGTTCGCCTTCGGCCGCAATCACCTAATTATAGGGTTTCGGTCATAGGAACAGAGGAATAGACAGATCAACAAAATTGATTAGTTTTCATGAAAATACTCATCACTTTTCGATTGCTTTTGTTTTACATAACATAACAATCAAATTATGTCATTAGGAATGGTGTGGAAGACGTACCCAAACCTACTCTATATAGATATAGAGTGAGATCTGAGGGCGGCTTCAGGTGTAACATAATTTAGAAAAATTATCTCGCCTTTAATGGTTAACCCAGGGCAATCTATTATACAACATAACGATCTAGCTCACTTAAATATGGAATCTAAACAATCCCAACTCAAGGCTATCGGTCCCAATTTTTTTTAATAAGTATTGAATTTACGGCTGACTGACCTTAGCTCTGGCCTCTCTGGCGGCCTCTGCCTCTGCAGCCATAGCGCGTTGCAATTGGACGGGTAGGCGAACGTCTTTACTATAATCGAGGAGAAAATAATTCAGAGGAAAGGGAAAGACATAGAAAAAAGACATTAGTATTAAAATAAAAGTATAGATTGAATACCAATTCTTTTCCCAATCGATAATTCAATTCAAAGATTTTTTTTATAAAATTTTAATTAAAAAACAGTTCAGTAATAATAAGAAGTAAACTATAGATTAAATACCGAAATATATACTAGGTATAAAATAGAATTATAGTATATCTTTTATAAATAATCTTAGTAAACTCACATTTCTACTCTCTCTACTTTAATTCCCCATTGTTCTGTGACCTGGTCCAAAATGCTCTTGTTTGTTTGATTTGTATTTTTTTCATTTGGGGTTTTTGTTACAGAGAGTTATGTTGGGAAAAGAGAGAAAAAGAACAAGATCAATTAGATTTAACTCACATTTCAACTCGTTCCACTTTAATACCCCAGGCACCTGTACATTCATCCAGGACAGTCTAGAATAATCGAGTTTATGGGAACCAGGAACAAATGAAATTCTTTTTTCTTTGAAATTCAAATGTGCAAGATCAAAACGAAAACAAATAAAATAAAAATAGTAACCAGCAATCAATCGATCATTTAATTCATAGCAAAAACAATAGAAAAATAATATTCAAAAGCAATTCATTGAATAAAAATTGAGAAAAAATATTTCGAAAGGAAATGTTTCACACTATAAATCATATGACCAAGATTATACTATTTGCATGCTGAATAGCCTTCTATTATTAGTCATCCAACAGGAAAACTACTGAAAAGGACAAACATTACTATTCCCACGAAACTAATAATTATGATATCATATACAGTGCCATACATTCAATTGATTATAGCATTGGATTTCAATATCAATTAATAATCGATTGTATTTATACCTGCATTGAGTTGGATATGGACTCCCTGTCCGATAATATTTCGTGGAGGTTATGTGTGCCCAACATATTCCTCAGAGTGGTCTGAGCCAAGAGTCTGGTCGAGTGGTGAGCGTTCTCGACGTTGGCTACCGATACGGTCGCGTTGTGTACCCGATAGTAGACAACGGCGTCGACAGAGACGGTCACAGAGTCTTTTGTGAGCACCTCCTGTGGCGGTACATCGAATGTCAGGGTTCTTAAGTCCACTTTAGTGTAGTGTTCAATGCAGGGCAGGATGAAGAATATACCAGGCCCTTTGGCTCCGCCATGTAGTAAACGACCCTGTTTAGAATTACCAATTAGATCAGATAAATAATTTTAACTAGTTATAAATGTTACCAGTCTGAATATAACTGCCCGTTCGTACTCCTGGACAACTTTGATGCAGAAAAACAATGAGAACGGAAAGGTACATGCAGCCATCGCCAGGGACAATAGTGTGAGCACAGCCCCGCAGAAGCCCTGTCCACTGCTGTCGCTGTCGCTCCCTATAAAAAACATAATCAGATGAATATGTAATCAATTTATTGAAAATTTTTGTCAATAGTCTGAAAAAGTTAATCAAAACAAAAATGAAAAACAAATAAAAATTCAATTTATATGAAATCAAAAGGAGGAGTGGGTCCACACCTGCACCACCACCAAATTGAATATTCATATGATTTTGCATTATATTAGTAGAAACGTCACTAACTGTTGCTCTTCTCAGATCACCTTTGATTTAGTCGTCAATTAGTGTTTTCGTTGGAAAAGAGTATATATTTTCCGATTTAGTAAACAATATATTAATTAAAAACTAATATTTAGTCTAAAATTTATTATTAATTTTAAATTTAATTAAATTTATTTTCAACACTTAATTGGCGTTAAGATTAAGGACTAACTCAACGGTCGATAAGACATCTGATCAAAGAAGACCTTCATTTGACAACAAGTCTTACAAATCACATGAAATTCAAACTTAATTACTCTATAAACGAATCGATTGAGTAAATCGATTGAAAACTTAATTAATGGCAAAAAAGTTGAAAACAATCAAAACTTTTGTCTTAATTTTCTAATATATTCTTGTAATCCATAATAATTTTTAACAAGGTGATTAAAGTCAGCCAAAAAGTAATCAAGAAGTAGCTAATTTGAATAAATAAATCATTTGTAGAATTTGCAAGATCATGGTATCATGATAATCCGCAACTTTTTCATTGAACAACCATGATTAATATTGAATTTCATTTCGAAACAATTTATCAAGATCAAATATAAATTACTGAACCGTAAAACACCAATAATACAGAGTTTTAATCAAATAATAAATAATGAGTTTTTAAAAATATGATTAAAAAAAAGTTTAGATTAATGAAAGAATATTCTGCTGTCAGGGCTCAGGGCTCACAATAATTCTGTTCTTTTATGTGAAGAGATAATAGAATTAAAAAAAGAAGAAATATATCGATATTTCTCACAATTAATTTGCTGTTGACGTAAATATTTTTCTGGGAGTGTCCGCAGTTGGAGCACATATTCTGTATTATGAGCTCATATTATAAATGTATATAAAATTTTAATATCTATTGAATTATATGATATAAGACGGCATTGGCTGCTCTTATAAAACACGAGATAAATATATTTTCTAAAATTATTTAATATAATTGCGGTGCAGAAGAATATAATCGAGGAACAAAATCTCCTAATGATTTTCACAAAGAATATTAAGTTCTTTCTATTCATATCATTAACGAAGAGATCTTCCCGTTTGTTGAAATACTGAATGAAATTATAGGCTTTTATATTAATATGAATTTTCTATAATCTATTTGAATTTTATATCATTTGACTGGAACAAAAAAACAATAACAATATAATAGATCTGGCCAATACCCTTGGAACATTCAATAGATTCCTTGTTATTGGTTCAGAATTAGTATTTGACATTAATCTACATATTCTGTGCCCTAACCCTCAAATTAATATTTATATTTTCTATTATTAGATATTTTTGTTGACATCTTAGCACAGGTAACACCTGTTACGGGGTGTCGACTCCAATCAATTCCAAAAACAGTAAAACAAATATAAAGTCAAATGATTAATAAGTTTTTCTGAAAACAAAAAAAAACTATTTTTATCCATAATTTATAAAAACCATTAAATTTCAAGAATTGAAAAATCGATTGACATTTCGAGAGTTATTTGTCTTGAATTAAAATAACTAAAGTTACCTGCGTATTATACGTAAACTGTGTAAGATTACCTTGCGCTATTCAATCAACACATGTTTTCCATTAAATTAATTACTTATTTTCAAAGCATTTCATTATTCATAAGAAAAACAAATAAAACAAATGATTTACGCAATGCCTACGTAACAAAAAACTATCAAGATCAATGACAAGATAATCAATTATAGTATGAATGAATACTAAATTTATGAATGAGCAAGGTGTTTAAATTTTTTTTGACATTTGACATATTCCATTAAAAGTTAATTTAATCATGATAATAATTTGAAACGAAATCTCACCTTCTGCAAAATTGATCTTAGTGTTCATACTATCTTCCTGGGACATTTTGATCGCGATTTTATCAACTTTATCAATTTTGGAACCGGTTATTGTGACAACGAACTTGTCATTCGATTATTCAAAATTCTATATCATCAGGGAATGAGAAAGATCAATTTATTCTTGTTGTTTATCGGATGACAATTCTAGAAAACAACAATTAAGTGTGAAAGATCAAAATAATCTTGCGAAAAATAATAACTACAAGTAAGAATACTTTTATCGATTTGACTTGATCAGTTTAATCGATAGCATGCAAATAATTAAATTATTATTCAATCACAAGAAGTCTTATTTGTAAACAAGCTATTTAAGTTTAAAATAATTGCAATGCGATTAAGTGATTAATTCAAAAATGAAACAAACTGTATATAAAATAGCAATTAAAGCCAAGATCATTGTATTTTTAAATTTGAATTTCATGAATAAAAATCAATATTTAGTGACATTTAATCATAATTAGGACAAAAGAGCACAGAATAAAATCGATAGCGACGTCTCAACAGAGCGCTATCATGAATATTCTATGCTGCAAATCACAAAATAATCTAGCAAAATTACCGATATTAAAGAAATCAACAAGCTAAATAACTGGATTAATCTGAATACAAGTGGTTGTGCGCCAGAAAAACATTGAGAGAAGCAGTGGTTGTGCTCAACGTAAACAAACACAAACATAAAATTCAAATCAATAAATCGAATGAACAGCATGATAAATACCTTGTTTAAAAGATAATTTACAAAAATTATCAAAAATTAAATGAAAAGTTTGAAAAAAAACTAAATTAACTTCAATACGATTCGCACACAAATTAAAATTAGACGAAAATACAGTGAATTTAGAGAAAAATTTCTGTTGAAATATATTAAATCGATTGTCTTTTTTTGTGAGAACAGAATGAATCGCACAGAATATGGTGAAGTGTCTTCTCGTGCCGTGCAGTTTACGTTACTATGGAGACCGCACTATTGGACACCCATAAGGAGGCAGTGTCTCTGTTTCGTTGCATAGAATATTCTTTAGGTAAAACCTCTACATTTATATCCTATTGAAAAATGTGATACCTTTCCATCTGATTGGATCGATATCATATCCGAAAATCAATGCATTGGCTCTTATTTAAGATTGAATTGCCAAGATCACTTCAAATGTTAATTCTCATTAATTCAAACATTTGTTGATGTTTTCAAAAAACTTTTCTCAAACTTAATTAAAAATATTCTCAATTTTTAGATTTATTTAATTGAGTTTAAAAATAATTACACAATCTAGTAAATTCTGGAGCAAAAGCAATTACCAAGAGTAAATATTAAAGTTCATTAATTGTTATTTTAGCTTAATTTCAAATATAATAATTTAAAACATATCGAAAGTTTCTTCCAATCAATACTCTTGGTGAAATATAATTAATTGACAATTCAAGGTTAAATTTCTTGATTAAGGAAACATATTAGAGTATTAATGAATATTTTTCATTAGAAAACTTGATTATTCTGGAAATAAGATAATTAAACTAGTTCAATCACTATGAAATCCAGCCATCATTTCATGGAAAAGTTTATTCAGATTTTGAATTTCAGATAAAATATGAATTTTTAGAAATTGTGATAAACAACTCACTACTAAAACTTATCCGTTTACGCTAGGTAATTGATTTTTTTATATTTAGAACCGGATACAACAACTAATGACCTTACCGATTTTGTTTGAGTACTCGTAAACCGAAATCAATTAAATGTTTTCACAAATGTTTTGATACATTCCTTACACTCTTTTCATAAGCGAATTGATGTCTGAAAAGTGTTTCATTAGTTCCCAACAAATGATTTAAAATAAGAATTCAAAAGAAGTTTTGATAACAAATGATAACAAAAATTGGTTTCACATAAATAGCTTCAAAGATGTTATCACTTTTGAAGACATATGTCTTGTTTTTATCTCATTTGAATGCTTTTGAAATTCTTGCCAAATATTTCGATAGTTTAACAAGATCAAATTAATCCCGGTTAAAATTAACAAGTTAATTATAAGAGACTCAGAAATTCTTTTTAGTTTTTATTTTATCGATTTAAATTTTAATGATCGTGTTCATTTAGTCATATCGTTAAAATAAATTTTTTTAAAGAGTCATTATAATGATCAAGGTGAAACTGATCATTACTAACCTTCATTAGTCCCATTGATGTTCATTCCGATATTCAAAACAGTTTCATTGGGATCACTCTTCACGGGATATACCATCCCTTTGATCTAATCCTGGGGTCAATGGAATTGATTTTGAATACAAATTAAAATTAAAAAAATATTTCGATAAAATCAATAATAGATTTATAAAAATAGTTTTATTATATAATAATATCTTTGAAAACAACTCTAAAATTGATATGAATTCTAATAATAACTGAATTCTATTGAAAAATATTGTTTCAAATAAAAGTCATTTAAATTTTTTTTTACAGATATCTAATTCTGTTCCCAAATGTTGTGCTTATTGCGTGCGCATTAGCTCAGGGATAGCCAAAGACTAAATTCTTAATTGGACAAGCTTGTTTTCATAATTTCAATGATTTGAATAATCATTTGATTTTAAGAACCAAGCTAAACATTTTTTTAGACATTCAAATTCTCGACTGGTTTATACCAAAGTTTATAAGTCAATATTTGAAATGTTAGATTGTTTATTTTGAAACTACCTTGCTAATCTTCGTTTTTTTTTATTAAACCAAATAAATTCATTAATTAAAATATTTTTGAAATGAGAGTACAATACGAGAGAAAACACGAATTTAATGAAATCCTTGAATTTTTTTCATTCCATTTGTTATTGAATAAGAATTAACCATGAGCAAACAAATCAATATTGCTGCTTAATATTTTGGTCTAACTTGGTAATCTCGGTAAGCCTAATGATAATTTCTCGTGTGAATTTTTATTTCATATTTGATATTAATTACATTAAAACAAGAATTCTCTCAGAAATTAATTTAATGATCACTTTAGATAACATATCAAAAAAATTTTGGTCATGGTCAATAATTTTGAAAAACGAGAGAGAGAGAGAGAGAGAGTGAAACCCAAACTGTATTATTCTAATCAAACTTGATTTATAAAAGCAAGCTTACTTACTAACTTTAATCAAATTTATTTTTATATTATTGTACCCAGATTCAAACCTGAAATATTTTTTATCTAACACTTTCCTCACTAATGATATCCATCTATCAACATTAATATTTATTCAAACATAAATGTCCATACTCATAAAATAAACATGATGAAAACAGATGAATTCATTATTTTTCAATCAAGTAAAAACAAAAAACTTAGAAACAACTAGCAACCAGTCTTATTTATTGGTAAATAGTTTAATAGCTAGTGCAATTTTCTGATAGCAACCTAAATGTCGTGTTTTGTTTTGATTATAATTCTGTTCCCATATATATATGTTGTCATCAAAAGAACAAATTATTAATAAATTTTTTTCCTACCAAACAGTTTGAAAGACAAAACAATAAACATTTTTTTCAATTGAGTTGAGTCTCAAATTCTATTAAAACAGTTTTTATTGCATTCAATTTTCAAGTATTATCTCATTTTTCTAAATAAAAAAAGTGTCGTTTTCTCTTCAAATAAAACTTTTAAACAAAAATAATCTCTTTTTTCAGCAAAAAAATTGTCAACAATTTTGTGATAAACTCTTATCTCAAAAGCATTGTATGAGAAAGGGCACATTTCTCATCTATTAAACATAAAGTGATCTTGCTCAATAATGCTGAAAATTTAATAAATACTTAAAGAGATAGGAATAAACGATTATTTAAAATCGATTCAATGGAAAATATAAATTATTATTTCGATAATAGATCGCAACCTCAACCTCAACAGCAAGCTTACGGTGTACAGCATAGGTACAATACCAGGGTAAGTATCGGAAAAGCATAAAAGGGCATGAAAAATGATCTAGCACGTCATATGCACAACCCCTGGCAAATGAATTGCATAAACCTGAATAAACTCTGAAAATATTTATTCAATGAAAAAAATAAATAAATAGAAAATCCCTTATTTTGATGATTACTTAAGCACTGTATGACTGCTTCTCAATGCAATACAAATGATGAGTAACATTGAGTATATAGAGTAGAGTCGCGCCCACAATAACAGCACAGCATAAAAGTGAGAGCAGTCCTATTGCCCATCACTCACAGCAATAACCAAAACCCAACCATTTTTGTGAATTCATCCTCTCATTGAATGAGCCTTTTGTTAGTCATTTGTTTACATTTGATAATACCCTTGGAATCACACCTCAGACGAGGCATTGATTTATTAAATAATTAAGTGATAAATCGTTTGTCCAGAAGAAGGAAGGGATGACTGGTTTCGTAACCTGTGGTCCAAACGAAGCGCTCGTCGTTTCAGGTAATCATTAATACATTCAATTGTATCCAATGTTTATTATTAACATAAGGTTTCACTCAAATAAGGTTTAAGTGTATGCTTTCAATGCATTCACTCCAAACAAAATACAATAAAACCTTAATTTTATTAAACCTTATAAACAAAACTAAACTTCAATACAAATTGTAATTTAAAAATGTCTTAAATCTATTCAACAATTTTTACCGACAATTAGGATGTTGTCATCGGAGGCCACTCATGATTCCCGGCGGACGGGTCTTCGTCTGGCCGGTCATACAGAAGGTCCAGAGGTTTGTGTTAAACAATTAGACTTGAATTGAGCCGAAAATTCAATTAATCACTTGATTTGATCCAAATTCAGAATAACATTAAACACAATGACTCTGACAATAGAGTCTCCGCGAGTCTACACACAACAGGGCGTTCCCATATCTGTGACCGGTATAGCACAGGTCAAAATCCAGGGTCAAAACGCCGACATGTTGAGGGCTGCCTGCGAACAGTTCCTTGGTAAATCGGAGGATGAGATAATGAACGTGGCCAGAGAGACACTCGAGGGACACCAGAGGGCTATCATGGCCTCAATGACTGTCGAAGAGATCTACAAAAATCGTAAGAAGTTCTCGAAGAAGGTTTTCGAAGTGGCGTCAAGTGATTTGGTAGACATGGGTTTCACTGGTATTTAATCAGTTCTTCAAATCAATTGATCCATTGGTTTGTCTGACAAATTGTTTGCTCTATTTTTCTTTGTTGGGGATAACCAGTGGTGTCGTACACTATCAAAGACATCAGCGACGAAGAGGGGTATCTCAAGGCTCTGGGTTTGGCCCGAACTGCGGAAGTGAAACGCGACGCCCGTATCGGTGAGGCCGAGGCCAAGAGGGACGCACTTATCAAAGAGGCGTTGGCCGAAGAGGAACGTATGGCCGCCCGATATGTCAACGACGCGGAGATAGCCAAAGCTCAGAGAGATTTTGAACTGAAAAAAGCCGCATATGATGTGGAGGTGTTCACTAAGAAGGCTGAGTCAGACCTGTCCTATAATCTACAGGCGGCCAAAACACGGCAACGCATTAAAGAAGAACAAATGCAGGTCTGAGGATCACCACAAATATAGTGCCTTCCTTTCCGTCAAATTATATTAATTTATTTGAAATTCAGGTGAAAGTCATCGAAAGGACTCAAGAAATTCAAGTCCAGGAACAGGAGATCATACGAAAGGAAAAGGAATTGGATGCCACTGTCCGCAAACCGGCTGAAGCCGAGAAGTATAAGCTGGAAAAGTTGGCCGAAGCGCACAGGAACAAGATCATTATGGAGGCCGAGGCAGAAGCCGAGTCGCTCCGACTGCGCGGCGAAGCCGAGGCCTTTGCCATCGAAGCCAAGGCTAAGGCAGAGGCGGAACAGATGGCAAAGAAGGCCAACGCTTACAAGGAATACGAAAACGCGGCCAAAGTTGATATGGTTTTGGAGACACTGCCGAAGGTCTGTCCTATAAATTAAGTCGAGAGTTAACTCAAATTGTCTTTCATTTGTTTGATGTCCAGATCGCGGCCGAAATAGCGGCCCCTCTCTCCCAATGCAATAGAGTTGTGATGATTTCCAATGGCAACGGAGAGGTAGGCGCCGGCAAACTGACCGGTGAAGTGCTCGACATCATTACAAGAGTCAATTTGACTGTCTCTCAACTAACCGGTACTCCAATGGCTAATGTAAGTGCTCCTAAGAATCTTCGCACAGGACAGGTCACAGCACCGGTCACATAGTCTGACCCCTAATTCTAATGTATGCTCAACGAATGCTCAGCACAAGTATTGCCTGAAATCAAATATTTTTGTTTTGAATTTGAAAGTTATGTTATTTTTTCCTAAATTATTGAATGAAGAGATTGTTTTGTTTTATAATTTTTTTTCATTTATTCGAGAATTTCATTGAATTTAAGTATTTTTTGATCAATAATTTGATCTCAAAATTTGAGTCATTCACCGAACAATTTGTTTAACAATTTTTACTTTTGTTTGCATTAAAAAAAACATTTAATTAAAATTTAATTTCAATTTTTATTTACTTTATGTTTTGGTTTTACTCCCATTCACTCAAATGTTTGATTCGTTTTCACTGAAAATGTTTTTTTTTGTGAATGAAATTGAATTAAAAACTTTGTATCAAAAATTGAGCCAACCTTTTAACAGCTGATAATTATGCTATCGATTCCCCACTTGTATAGTCACCGGCTCACCAGTCATCTATGCTGACGGGTCTGCCCGGGAGTGGGGGCAAGAAGGAGGCTGCAAAGTAGGCGCTATTTAACTACCAATTAGTCTCTAATCAAACAAAAAGACTAAACATTAATCTCTAATCTTCTTATGACTTCTTAACTCTTAAACGACTTGTGTTTCGCCTCTAATATTGTCTACTCTTCGCGATCTTTGACTGCAATTCACTGAAAAAAACCTCAAAAAATACAAATTTGTGTTGAATTCCGAACCCAAAGCTATTTTCATCCACTGAATAACCAGACGTCTTCTGCCGGCTCTTTCCGACTCAAGTCCTGATCCACTGACAGACCAAACAACTGATGACTGGCTGACGACCAATTGAGAGCACAATAGAGTCTTCGGTTACCATTCATTACATTTGATCCTCATTTGTGTTCTTCGATGACAATCTCTTTTAGTGTCCAATAATTGTCTTTGTTTTGAGTTTTTATTTAATTTTTATTGAATTTGTTTATCATTTGAGTCAATCTTTTTGTGGTTTTATTTATTTTATACAAAAGTTATTTATTTTCTAATTATTTGTTTGATTTGATTACTATTTATACTCTATTTGTATGATTTCTGAAGAATTGCACGGATTTTGTGAAGGATTAAGACTTTTAAACAAATAATTTGAATAATATTTAAACAATTTATCAAAAGATTACAAAAAAAAATGTTATGAAAATCAGAATAATTACTGAAATACTATTTTATTTTAGAATAAAAATTATCGAAAAAACTGCCAAAAAGTTAACTTAAGGTTCAAATGTTTTACTCGTTTTAAAAGTCGATAAATAATTTGATTTTAAATTTTTTTTCTACGGATATTCAAAACTCATATCCGGATAATTCTAATCAGTTCTGAAATTATCTTTCTTTTGATTTATCAATATTTTTGTCTTTATTTTAGTCTTTTGTGATAATTGTTATGTATTTTAATCAATAATTGTCTTAAATTTAGTTCAAATAAAATGATTGCATAATTCGAACAAAATGATCTTGGTTAAATTTATTTAAAAATGAATGTCAAACTGAGCAAGCTCAATCCATTAAAAGGAAAAAAGCTGTTCTTTATTCAAACATTTGAAGTCAGGTCAACCATTAATGAACTGAAAACAGCCATTTTTGAAATGGAAAGCCTACTTTGGTCTCCCATTCCCCACCATTTCTGCCCAAATTTCAGCCATCGTTTGACATCCAATGATAAATGTCTGCGTTTTTAGGGCTGACACGCACTCCGAGGGGAGAAGTTTAGAGTTTTGACTTATTTCATGAGTGACTCCCAGTCAGGAATTCATACTTTTGATTGACACCAAGATAATTGATTTTTGACGTTTTCCAGGAATACTTTCAAAGAGAGTTTAAGGGTCAAATGAACATAATAATTTAACCAGACCAAAGGGAAGGGTTACTCCTTTTACAAAATAACTTAAAATATGGAAATTTAAAAACAGGGGGAAGAGAAAGGGGGAGAGCGAGGGGAGAGAGAGAGAGAGAGAGAGAGAGAGAGAGAGAGAGAGACCATAATTTACTCTCGAAAAGCGATAGATTATATGTTTGTCGAATTTACTGCTGAGAGCCGGCAGTCCTTCAATTGATAGGCACAGCCTATCGCACAGCCTATACAGACATACGCAGAGAACAACGTAATGAATGAGAGGTTCAGCCATTTTGGCCATCGATAGCATTGCCTGTGCTATGGCTTAGGCATAGTATTTGAGGAAAACACTGAACTCAGTGCATATCTCTTGAAAAATCAATATTAACCTAGTTTACTGTAGCAATACCTAGCTGTCAGTTCATTATGTGAGTAAATCAATAAAAATTTTACTTGTTTATCGCTTGTTATCATCATTTTAACGATACTTATTGTGTTTAAAATTTAATTTTATGTAACAAATATTTTATTTACATTTAAGTCAATACTCGAATGCAAATGTTTTTCTTGTTTTCATTTTTTTACTCACTTTTCATCTGAAAGGCCGACACTTTTTAAATGCATTTAAACTTTTTAATTGACTTTAATTTTAATTTAATTTTTATTTAAAACTAATTTTTATTAAATATTTTTCATTGATTTTCAAATAACTTAATGACTTTTTCCTCTAATTTCTCTCTATTTTCAATAGATTTGAAGCAAAAAGTTTTGAATGAATTTTGATTTTGATTTTAATTTTGTTTTTTATTAGACTTTTGCTGTGATTCCTGTTTTTGATTGCATTTTGAGAAAACAATTTGTCTTTTGATTGAATTAATTGTAAAACAAATTACTTTGAATTCAATTGAAATCGGAAACCAAAAGGGATCGCAACGAGAGGTCTTTCCATAGGGATCGGGAACGGTATCTCTGGGCCAACAGGTCTAATGACAGGTCACTTCTGAGGACAATCAGTCCCGGTGTTGGCCAACAAGAGGCCAAACAATCGCCATATTCTAAGCCATACCACAGCTATAGAATCAGTGACCGAAAGCGTTATGTCGGCCCGACTTTGATGTCAAATAAGACAACTGTCCGACAAATATCCGGTGAGAGACCAAAGAGTTCTACCAATAACTCGGAGGCCATCAGACAATTGGTTAACGACCAGCGAAATAGCGAAACCACTCAAGACTTGAACGACAGGACCAGAAGAATGAGTCAAACTGGGAGTCAGTCGCCCAACAAAAGAAGGAGTTCTACAAACGGTGATGTCGTGAAGAACCCCATCCCAAGTGATAATCAAACGGAAGTAAATCAAGACGTCAACGGTTTGACGAGAATCGCCGCTCGAAAGAGCTTTTTGAGAGGTGTGTCCACTACTGAACAACACGACAAACAGAAGAATCTGTTGAATACTATTCGGGCCAACACTAGAAACCGATCGGATTCTGGCCAACAGCCGAATGCCGGCGAACCTATTCTGACCAGAATTCAGACGAAACGAACGTCGGATTCGGGCAATACTGTGGTGACTGTGCGGACCGGACAGTCGTTCGCAATGCCATTCGCCAAACCGTCTAACGCCGGCCCCAATCAGACGACAGTCGCTACTGTGGAGCAGATCTCATCGCACGACGAGTCGTCCAGCCATTCGACGTCCGGCACACCATCCAAACGGAAGAAACGGCACTATAAGGGCGGGACTTATGGCCTGTTTTTGTCGAAAAAGCGTAAAAAGCTTCGGGAAAACGCAAAGAAGGCCAAAGAAAATGAGTTGAAAAGCGCCGAAACCAATGCCGTCAGTCAGACAGAGGGAGAGGAGAGCTCTCAGTCGTTCGCCGCCAACTCCGAGTCGGACGGAGAGATCGACGGCGAGTCCTCTGATATCTCGCACGACGAACAAGAAGTCGAACAAATTGAAGAACAGGTCACAGAAGTTAATCAAGACTTGAGCGGCGAATATGTCGACGCCGTTGACAACAATTGCCAACAAATGGAACAAAATGGGGTCGAAGTCACTCAGAATGACATCAATTCCGCTACAAATCATACGGAGACCGAAAAAAGAGCGGAAGAAACGCCGAAAAAGGACTTAACGTCTCAATCGGGTCCCTCTTCTATCATCGATAGCGTCAAAACTCGTAACCGAAACGCTCGTCGAAGAGGAGAACCGGCAGAAGACGGATCTATTTGTTTGTCGCCGCCATCGAGTGTTAATTCTAAGGCAGACTCAAAGCATTCCTCCGTCTCTAAAATAGAATCGCCGGCAAAAGTGGCCAACAATTTGAAAGCAATGATTAGTTTGCCGTCAAATAACGTGACTCAGACTGTTGTCCAAAATCCGAACCGAAAGACATTACTCCGCATATCAACAGCTGGTACTGTCCAGTCGGGTGACACTCACGGGACTTACCTCGGAGTTGAACAATCAAAGTTCGTTCTTGTGGTGAGTTTTTTCATATAATTTTAATCAATTTTTTTATCACTTGATTTGATCCAACAGAAGGACAAAGGAGTGAATCAGATGTCAAACTGTATGTGTTCTGCGAAACCACTCATCGATTCCTCTCAAAAGGATGTCTCAAAAGGAAAGCCACTCTTCTGTCAGGCAATCGACTGTTTCGACGAAAAGGTCAGTATTTTGTGGCAAAAGTCGTTTCAATTTTTAACGCATTTATTCTGCGGATCAGTTGATCGGGTGCTGCAATCAGGTCCGGTTGACGTCACTGTTCCGGTCGTCAAAGCGAGTCCCGTATCGAATCCTATGTGAAGTGCATTTGGCGCGACTCCGGCGCCACCACTGCTGTCCCGGTTGTGGTCTGTTCTGCACTCAGGGAGAGTTCAACGAATGCTTTTCAATCAAAAAACAGATCCATTTGTTTCACAAGAAGTGTCAGATCGATAGACCGTCTGATACGAAAAGCCAGCGCTGCCTCCACTGCGCCAACGTGTCAGTCAACCGGACGGTTCGCCTCGAAATGAACGGCCCGTTGACTAACAACACGTATTATCTTCAGCAGACATCCATTCTTAAGACGTATGTCTGAAAAACAATTCTCTTTGAAATTAATTTTATAATTGATTTTGTGGTCAACTCTTAGACCCAAAGCTCGGATAGGAATGACTAAAAAGAAGGGCAAACAGAAGATGCCTCCCATTGAAGAGGATTGCGAAGAACCGGGTATTCAGTATACCATTCCCGCCACTAAAAAGATATTATCCTTAGGTTTGTATACTTTTAGTCCATAAAAACGAGTCTTATTTTAATCTGAGTGTCATTCCTCTGAACCAACAGCTGGTCTGCCATTCGGTCCGCAGAGAAAGCAATTGGAAGACCTGTTGGTGGCGTTGTCTGCAGACAAACAGTCGATTCGTCTGACAATACAACAAAATAAGAACTTCTATGCCGTCGCCAAAAGCGGTGAAATCGATAAAGTGCTCAGCATTTTAGGTATTCCTACAAATATTGTCAATTAGTTTGGACTTAGTATCTAATCAATTGATAACCCATTCCTCTGAAGCTCAAGGCTTTGATCCAAACTTCGAATACGAGGACAACGACAATGAGACGCCACTCCACGCGGCGTCCACTTGTGGTCACATATTGATAGTTCATTTGCTGATTCAATCGGGAGCCAACCCTAACGTACTCAACAAAAATATGACAACCCCTCTAATGCAGGCTATAGAACACAAACACAATCAAGTGGTCCGTTATCTCATTTATTCGGGCGCTTCTCTCGACATGAGGGGTGAGGACGGCATGACTTCACTGCATATCGCCTCCAAAAACGGTAACATCGAAGCCGTTCACTATATCATCAATTCGGGCAAAATTGATGTAAACCTCGTGGACGAGGGCGGGTGGTCTGCACTCGGTATGTCTCCCTTTCATTGAACACAACACTCCTTTTCAGTGTAAAGCCATCCGTTTTGACTGTAATTTCTTGATTTTTATCAATAGTTTGGGCGACAGAACACAAGTACTACAATATTGTGAAACTACTTGTGAGCAAAGGGGCCGACCCTAACATTGAAGACGACGAGGAGAACATTGGCCTCCATTGGGCGGCCTTCTCCGGTGAGACTAACATAGCGTTCCTATTCCTAGAGATGGGCACAAATGTCATAAACCAGACCAACATTCATGGGGACACTCCACTACACATCGCCGCCAGAAGAGATAATTACGATTGTGTTGTGTAAGGGATATGACATTCATTTGAATTGTTATTTGATTTTCATATATAATACTCAAATATATTCAAAAAGACATAATTCAATGAAATTTATTCATAATTTCAGTATTTTTTTGACTCTTTATTCAAAAGCTTTTCATTATTTTCATATTTTTTTCAAATTCCTATTAAGTCTCTAAGGAATCAATTTTTCAAAAAATGTTTTATATTTTGTCTTCAATGAGGAGAAGAGTAGTATTTATTTCAAAATCTCTGGCGATTTGTCTGAAAAATAGTTTTTAATACAATTTGTTTTGAAAAACATGAAAATTGACTGAAAGTCAAACAATTTTGACTAAAAATGAATTATTTTATTCTACTCTTCCATTGAATTGTGTTTTTTTGAATATTAAAGAGAATTATATCCGTATTTATAGTCATTTCTCTGAGCCTTTGAATTATTAAATGCATTAAATTTAATGAATATTTTATTTTCTGATTCCATTGTTTTATATTACAGTCTTTTGCTGTCCAGAGGGGCTGACATCACAATAATGAATAAGAATAATGAGTCTGCACTTCAGGTATGCGTTCATTAGATTTTTACTCTCGACATAAGTCGCAAACACCTGTTCCTCTGCTATTAAATTGAAGACTTATTTTGCGAAGAGCACACAAATTGCTAGATTATAATTTTGTAAAATTCTTCGCTCGAATAGATTTTAGTCTTTTTTTCAATTTGAAAGACTTTTGAATTCAAATTAAAGTCAGAAAATAATTTTAATTCTTCTCTAAGTTTAGTCTGAATTCAGAGAATTTCAAATAAAATTCAAATTTTTTTTTTCATCTTGACTTCAATGCAACGAAAAAAAAGTTTAATTTAATTTGAATTCAAACATTTCATCTCTTGTGCAAGGATAATTTAATTTCAGTTCATCCAGATTTCACTCTTGAATAATTTAAAATCCTTTTTCACTCACTTTTTCGTAGAATTTTATTTTTACATAACTTTCAAAAAACTCATCTTTTTATTCAATTCACATAAAAAATCATTAGTTTTATGGAAAAGTTTGTCTTAATTTTCGTAAACATTTTTCTATAAAATCTATAAATTCAAAGAAAATTCAATATATTCTGAGCTTAAAATTTGTGGAAAATTTTTTTTCTGATAAGAATATTCTGTTCCCAAATCCTTATCTATAGTGTGCGCCCAAAAACAGTGAATCAGAGATGGCTTTGAGAGTGAATCAGGAGTTGAAGAGGTTCTCAGTTCGACGTCAATTGAATAGCGAGAAACTACTGCACAGGGATCTGTCAAAAGGCAAGGAATACTATCAGATACAAGTGGTTAACGGCGTCGACAACGAGCCCTATCCTATCGACTTTATGTATGTGTCGGAGAACTGCGAGGCCTCTCAAATCAATATCGATCGCACCATTACTTCGCTTCAGGTCCGCCACTACTCCACTACTCTTTACTAATATTTTTTTTTTGAATGTCTTTTGAATTTATTTTTTCTTCTAATCGATTGAATCTATTATTTATTTTCGTGTTTTTTTTCTACTGAAGAGAAAACTTTTTTATGTAAACATTTCTTATGAAAACTTCTCTCAAAATCTGGGTTTTTGAACAAATATTGGATACATTTTTGAGAACTTGAAGTTAATTTCCCGTTCAATTTAACCTGGATAGGCATGAGCAGGGTATCTTACAAATGTGTTGGAACAGTACCATCTTTTCCAGCGCACAGACCTTTTTACGGATTGGAGACAATATTTGATTAAAACATTTATTAATCTTTTTTCTCTCTCTTTGTTTTACACAATTCTTGAGTCAATATTAGACTAATTTTTGTAATATCTGTCGTACGAATAGAGCTGTCAGTGCGAAGATGACTGCACTTCCCAGAAGTGTGTGTGCGCTGCCATCAGCTTCAGGTGTTGGTACGACAAAGAGGGCCGACTCTTACCAGAGTTCAATCTGATGGACGCACCCATGATTTTCGAGTGCAACCGCGCCTGCAGTTGCTGGAAGACCTGCAACAATAGGGTCGTCCAACAAGGAGTCCGGTATGTCGTTATCTATTCATTACGTAATCGATTGATGTCTTACTCTGTTTCTGACATCAAATCATTAGATCACGTCTTCAAGTGTTTCGCACTAATGGAAAGGGATGGGGAGTGCGTGCGCTCCGGGATATACCCAAAGGCACGTTTGTCTGCGAATATGTCGGAGAAATCATAAGCGACTCTGAGGCCGACCGGAGGGAAGACGACTCATATCTCTTCGATTTGGATAATAAGGTTTGTTGTCTTCAGACATAAAATTGTATTTAGTTTTGCTTTGACTCTAGAAAACTATATTAACTTATTTTTATTGCTGATCGTGTCCTCTGCTGTCCTGTGCTCTGCATTTAATGCTGTATTTTATTTGAATGCATAGGACGGGGAGACCTACTGTTTAGACGCGCGTTTCTATGGAAACATATGCCGTTTTATCAATCATTTATGTAATCCGAATCTGACTCCAGTCAAAGTGTTTGTCGATCATCAGGACCTGTCGTTCCCGCGAATAGCTCTGTTCAGTTCCAGGGATATCAAGGCCAACGAGGAGTTGGGGTAAGTCCTCTACAAATGAAAAAAATCATTTGAAAACGAAAGGCATTTAACTAAAAGACAAAATCAATTGAATTGATGTTTAGCTTCGATTACGGGGAAAAGTTTTGGGTAATTAAATACAAGACATTCACCTGTAGTTGTGGTTCAGACAATTGCAAGTATAATAAGGACTCGATTCACACGACTATCGAACACTATTACAGACGTCTTCGCGACGAACAGCTCTCACTAACCAGTCCTATACAACAGGAAGAATATACCAGCAATTGATTCATCACTTGAAATGATTTTATCCTTTTTTTTGACTCGTTTTTTGTTCATAGACTTCATATTAAGATTTTTTGGATGTATTTCCCTTCAGTTTAATCATTAGTTTCTATGATTTTCAATCAAATTAGTGTTTATTTATTGCTTTGAATTAGTTTTTGATTTCGATTACTATTTATTTCTATATTTAATATATTTATTGGAAATTAAGTTTTATTTTCAAAGTTATTCAATACTGAGCTCTGGTTTTAGTTTAATTCTGTCCAAAATTATGATAATATTTACCCGAATTGTAGTATTCTTTTCACTATTTTAATGAATTTTATCCCAAATTTTTTTCACTGTCTTTCAGTAAAATATTTTAACGCAAAAAAGTCTCTTATTTTTTGTAACATTAATTAGTTTTTTTTGGTTTAATACTTAAATTAAATTTTGTATTCAATAAAAACCAAATCCGAAGCAAACAAAACAAAATTTAATTTTTCATTTTTATTAACAAAAAGTCTAATGAATTGGTGTTTAGTCTGAGAGATAGGAAACAGAGATACGATTCTCTGAACGACTACTCAAAGAGTTTCCTATACTTTTGCGCCAAAAAAAATGTTTTCAAATTAATTCAATTAGTGTTTAATTTTACGGTTAAATCGATTATCACTTTCTCTACTCAAATGAAAACAACGGAATACCTTCTTATCTGTAGTGTCGGTCTCAACAACAGTAGTTTTTTTGAGCAAATTTCAGCCAAAAATCTTTTTTAGACTAATTTATTGATTGGAAGAGAGGAAAGGCTTTCTCTATTAAAAATCATTAGATATTTGGGGAAAAAACTTTTGTTTTAATGAAAATTTTTATAACAAAATTAATTAAGTTTTACGATTGACTGAACCGTTTTGCCCTCAAAATAGCTCAGAATGTGATGAAAACTTTTTCTTCCTGTGCTCTCTCTCTCTCTCTCTCTCTCTCTCTCTCTCTCTCTCTCTCGCACTCTCTCGCATCGCTTCCGATCGATGAAATTCAAGTTAGGAATCAGTTTTGCCTCTCTTTCCACCAGTAATTCAAAAGCTATAGACCATAGAACCTGAGGTATAGGACTTCTTCTTATTCTGAGTTGTTTTTGTTGTTGTCTCGTCTTCGGAGTCAAAGCCGGCGTTCAATTTCTATGTCTTCAATACAACAGAATATCTAATTGTCTTCCTTTCAGTCCTTATGACTGAATGAGTATTGGTTTTAACCAAAATCCGAATGCAATGAAATAATAAAAGTGGTATAACCAAGGGATTCTTCTTCAAAATACCTTGATTACTTTAATCTATCTAATTTTTAATTGAATTAAATGATGAATTGAGTCAAAGAGTTAACATTTATTCTGTTAAAGATATTTTAAATATTACCTGTTTTTAATGCCATCCCAATGTGACATATCTTGGCAATTATCGAACAAAGTTAAGTGAATTTCCAGTGAATTCTGTTTGTTATACGAAACGGCATTAAACTCGTGTTTTGTTTGTCCGTCCGATCGATTAAGTGCTGGACTTTTGTTTTGCTTTAATTAATCTGTTCTTCACTTTCGTTTGAATCAATGGTTTCCTCAAAACTCTAAGAATATTATATCAAAGAATTTGTCGCTTAGAATGACCATTAGTTTTAAAGAAAACCTCGCTCAGTTTTATTCCTCGCTTAGTTTTATTCCTCGATCAATTAAAACTAATTGATTTCACAAAGAACTAGAGTTTCCTAATTAATTATAAGATCTCAAGAGTGCTAGGCTGATTTATCGTTAACTTGCACGTTAACTGTAATTTGGCACATTTCGCAAACACCTTGCTTGAAAAATGCTTAAAGTATTTTTTCAAACTCAGAATCCAAATTTGATAATCTAAAAACATGAAGAAACCACCTGAGGTATTATTTCAACACAAATATTGCTTGGTTATTTATCAAATTTGGTTTGAAAGCAACAAGGTGGAATGTGAAGCTGAAATTGGAGTTGGAGTCATCAAATTCAATGTAAGATATCATGGTAGTACTTTAATTTGAAAGACTAGTGAATATTTATTCAATTATTTGATTCGAATTCAAAATTAATGAAATTACCTTGCTATTCATAAGATGCAATGCATAATCATATTTTTAACGATTTGTAACCAAGAGCAATTAATTAATTATTTTGTTGTTTTATAACTATTCTAAATGCAAATGACTGGATAAGTTTTCTTCGTTCAATACATAATAATGATTAATGATCTTGCTTAACTCAATGCTCAACTCACTGCTCATTTTATTGGAAGGACTCATTAAAATTCATTTCGTTTGCCAACAAAAGCGATAATAAATTCAAGAATATTAAAAAGGTCAAATATAAGCAAGCTCAATCAGTGTGAGTCGCATCATTTCAAAACTAAAACTTGCTCTGATTCAACCAAATTGAAGCATCTAGTTGAAAAAGTCCCTAATTAAAATTAAACTCATCAGACTGTTCTGGATCAATATTTGTGGATTGTCTGGAAATCTTCAAAAACATTGACTTTAATCATAACTCATTCGTGAAAATCATTAACATGCAAGTATGTGCTCAAACAAAGCTAGTAACTCTTTCAAAATGACCTAATTTACAGTCAAATTGATTTCAATGAATTTCCAAAAAACTAAACTCTCGAACAAAGCAACAGAATACCCAGCTATTTATGCTCCTTGGTGATTCAATTTGATTACGGCCATAACATTTATAAGTATATAAAATCTTATTTATCGTAATATAAAAGAGAATCAATTGTTGCAAGAATATAGTTTGTAGTCTTTCATTGCTATGGAAAATATCAATTCTTTTCTGAATTTTCAATCGAAAAGTCGATCCAATAGTCAGGAGAAAGAGAGAGACTAATACACTCTTCTTTAGTTATGTATACTTTTTTCTTAACAATCCTTGGATTAGATTTTTATATTTCAAAGAGTATTTTCCTGAAGAAAAAATTTATTCCACATTATATTCTTCGCTTATATTCCCAAAACTTTTTTCTTTTGTGGAACTCTTTTCAATGGATAAGAACGAGGAGGGAGAGGGAGGGAGGGAGGGAGGGAGGGAGGGAGGGAGAGAGAGAGACTTCTCAAAAATCTAGATTAGCATTAAATTGATTTTGATTTTCATTTTATTCCTTAAAAACTTTGTACCGAATTGAGTAAAGTCTGTGAGAAATAATGTCTTTTCTTTAAGGCATTGATTTTTTAGGTCTCCTTTTGTTACTTAACAGACAATAAAATATTCTATCGTTTTGTGTCTAATATTCAAATATAAATCACTTATTATTTTCAGTGTTTTTTTACTCATATTTTTTTGTTAGTCTTTTGATTGTTTGACATTTACTTTAGACTCAAAGTTATAACACATAAAAACTGAGCAATAATTTGAACATAAAATGATATAAAAACACATCTTTTTGTTTTATATGCGATTAAGAGTTTTTTTAGTCAAGGTACTCTATCATTGATACAGCCACCCACTAAATAACAATGGCAATTGCTCTTGACAGCTTAATTCCACATTTATAGCTAATTTAATTTGAAGCTAGCTTGTTTATTGTTTATACTGTTGAATCATTTTTCATATATCATGATGAATTTAATGATGAAAATTGTCCATGATAAATTTGACTCAAACATTACAAATGATTTTTTTCGCATATTATTCGTGGATAACAAAAGAAAATACTGAAATCTATTGTTATCTTTCTTTTCTTGTTCTCAAATCAATTGCTAGAATCGATTCGAGCGAAACATTATTGTTGTTAAACAAAAGTCGATATATTTTTTTCAAAATTAATTTCCGACTCTTTTTTCTCGTCATTTCTTTTCTCTGATTTCTATTTCGTTTGTGATTTACCAACAAATGGATGGAAATATCGAAAACGAAAATTCATTTTATGAGTCGTCTGTCGGGAAGAGAGGCACAGAATATGAGGAGAGAAAAAAATCTGATGTCTTCTCACTTATTGTTATCTCAGTCTTAGACATGAGATCTAAAAAGAAAAATACAAAAGCAATTGTTGGCTCTCTTAAGCTCAGGGATGACCAGAGGGTGGGATAATATTTCTTGAAAAAAAAGTTATAAACATTGAGTCAGAAGAGAAAAAAAATTCAATTTTACTGATGGAAGGCCTTTAAGACACTCTGATTGTGTTGTTTTCCAGGAGACAAACAAAACATGAAATCCACGTCTTTCCAGCTTTAAGTTTGATTGATGAAATTAGTATTAGGACAATTTATCAAGGCTATCTAATCTAAAACATTCCTTCTCTTCAAAAACTATTTCACAATAATTTTGAACAAAACAATAATTGAGACGAAAAAACAAAAAGAACCAAGTACTTTATCAAGTGCATGCCAACAAAGGTTGGCACTTGCTTATTCAGACGTAAATTGATCAAGATAAGTTTCAGACTAAATAAATGCTAAAACATTGTTTCACATCACATCACGAACTGTTAATTGCAATTAAATACACAAACAATTTGTTCATTAATTATTCTGAATAACCCTTTCTCTCACTCTTATTCTGTGCTCTCTTTTTGTTGTCAGTATTGATAAAAAAGTCTAACGTTTACTGTAATAAAATTTTCATAAAATAGAGTAGAAATCCATTTCAATTAGCGGCCAAAGAATTGTAGACCTAATTAATCAAATCTGCAACCAGGGTAACAAAGCAAGATCATTATTTTTCGATAGCAAAGTTAAATTTTCCACTTGAATAGAGAAAATCCATTGAAATCAAATCAAAATCCAATGAAAGTCATAATATTCTGTGAAAAAATAAATGCCATTTATGTGACATTTTTCGGCATCAATTCAATTATTAATGTCTATAATTGTAGTTATAATATATTTTTCTGAACATTTGCCTCAATTTATACTCAAATTAAAGGAATTCTTTTCTTTAGTTTTCTTTTTTCCTATTATTCTGTCATTTCTTTTGTGAGAAACCATTAAATTTGAAACATTTTTCTTCAAAAATACTTTTCTCTCCAATTCTTTTCCGTTTGAAATCTTTGTTAAACATTAAAACAAATTAACTGAATGTCAAACTCGATGTCAAATAAGAGATACAAACGACACGAAACCCAGAATAGGAATACTCAGAGAGAAATAAAGAGTAAAATAAATTTATTGTAAATCTTTGAAAATTGTTAGAAACACAACGACTATTACAAACACATAATAAAAATCTGTTGAGACAATAGGTTTGATACAATCACTCGGAAAATGTTTTAAGTAGTCTTAACGGTTGAGCTCACACTTCGGAGGCACTCCACTTCGTACTGAAAATGGATTGGATTTCCAAACAGTTTCTTACGACTAATCAGTTTAACAAAAATTTCAGTCATCTCTCTCTCTCTCTCTCTCTCTCTCTCTCTCTCTCTCTCTCTCTCCCATACCATCCATTATTGACTACCTTTCCAACAGTTTTGCTAAGATTTCTAAAAATGTTTGACTGAATGTAATGAAAGACAAAATATTCGTTTTATATCTTTTCGTTGGACTTAATGTGAAAAATAAAATCAATTTATTCATAAAATGCATGGAATCCCAGACTTGTCGAGTAATTTCAATAAAATCACCATGATCACTGCATGTGTCAAGTATTTATCGCATTCTTATTCCGAAATAATTTCCTAGGAATCGTTAAATTAAGAAAATAGCAAGGTTTATTTATTTTTTATCCCCAGACAAATGATCTGAATTTGAAATTAGAGAAATACTTTTTGTGATCCATTAATGAAATTAAAACAAATTTGTATTAACTTTTATCCACAAATTTCTAACAAAAATCAAAATATTTGGTCAAATAATAGTATAATTTGCTATTACATAGAGACCAAAGCTGTGACACACCCGACCCTAAAGCAGAGCTGACACTAAATAATGACTAATTATAGCAAATTAAGTCCATCGCAGAGACAAAGCCACAGAAGAGGACTGGCACTGAATGAAAGAGGAAATACCTGAGCCATCCATCAGGCTTTATAAAACTTAGTTTCTGCTAGATAATTGATAACTCTATTATACACTATTTCATAGCTCTTTCATTGCTCTGGTCCTGAGTGTAGAGCAAAGGACTTAAAAATTATGATAAAATATTCTTGAGATGACTCTTCACTTAAGATTTCCATTAATATTATACTTCTTATAAATGATATATATTTTTGTCTCTCAAATGGCAAAACCTTTTTCATAACTTCATATTAATATTATCTTATCTGAGAGTTTAGCCCTCATTTAAGCTCCCGTTCCTCCCACTCCTATGCTCTTATTTAATGACATTTGAAATTATCTTCAAACCAATAATAAGACTTAAATAATATTAAGAATTTTTATTCACTTTTTTGCTGTTATTTTGTGTTTTAAAGTTATTCAGTGAACACAAAACATACGATTCAGCGAAATATCAAATGAATGGATAGGTCTTTAGGTATTGGTTAAGCGCAGGTGTATTAACACACAGATAGAGATAGAGAGCTGAGGGGGAGAGCGATGGTAAACACATACAGTCAGAGCGCTGGTAGAGCCCAGCGATAGATAAACCATTGCTTTCAGTGTTTGCGCGGATTCCGTGTGTCTATGAAAAAGAGTTTTCACTGCAATGCTCTCAAACATCGCAACAGAGCTCAAGCTTTCATTCAGTCATCAGTAGTTCTGAAGTGAATTCTGTGCTTTCCTTTAGTTTTTTGGGACTAAAAAATTGAAACACTTGAGTGAGAGACACATTACTCGGAATCGACTGAAGAAAAAAAAACTTTTTATACACTATTTTTCTCCAAATGACTGGAAATTCTTCGCCATTACTCTCATGTGAATCGTCTGAATATTTTATACACTAATTGTATGATATTTTTTTCGCTCTCTTTCACTGAACTATCGCTATATCTCTACACTCCTGTCGTCTATAATAAGGACACAAAACAACACTAAAAACAAGAGTTGTTTTAATTTTTAACAAAACTTTTTCCTCTCCTCCTCTCGTATGTGAACTAATTCAAGTGTTTACTCAAATCTAATGAAAATTTATTATTTTATTATTAGTCAACAGATTATTAATTAATTAAATAATGAAAATTAGTTTTTGATGTGAATTATGTGATGAAAAATAATATATTATTATTATATAAGAAATGTCTAATTATATGCTCTGAATATTTGTCCAAAAACACAGCACACACTCTACACAAAGTCTAACCCCTCATATTACAAGTTAAAAACCTGATCTATTAATCATGGTTAATTTATAAAACATTTATTGTTGTTAAAACATATTCATTGTCTGCATTTGTTCCCACATTTTTTGATTACAACATTCCTATCCGTCTAATGGATTAATAGATGCCTTTGAGAAGAAAAACATTCAAAGGTAAGGATTTTTTCGTGGAATTCAATACTAATTTTCATATCATATTCGTTGACATAATGTCAAAAAATTTTTGATCAAAACCTGTCTTTCAATTGGTTTATAGTCTTTTAAGGAATATATAAAAATATGATAATATATTGAAAAAACCCATTTCTCGCATACTTTGCGATCAATTTTTGCTTCACTCAGTGGCGTTGAAAAGCATTATATCCGCCAATAAATTGCATTTTGTTTTTATAGACTATTTTTTTTCTTATGATTTCGTTTGTCTATTGACTGACAACTAAATTATAAAAGTGTTAGCGAAGTGTCAAACAACTCATGTCTTGTATCCTAATGTCTTTCGATGGCAAACGTATTGGTCATCCAATTCATCTCCTATTTGACAAACAGTTTAGAAGCTGAGGCTGTGTCTGTCCTCTCCGTATTTACATAGGAATGACTCTCCTCTGTTGTCATAACAGTGGCCACTCTTTTCTAAGACTTCTTATTAAATCTTACGTTCAATTAGTGCCAAAAGATATCATACATAAGATAAACACAATTCCTGTTACGACATATAATCTAAGACTCGTTACAAGGGTTTCAGATACCAGTCCTCTCAGTGCCAGAGCTCGTAACGTCTGTTGTACTTCAGTGAGTCTATCGGCGATGTCTTAACTTCTTTCGTAACAATTATCTCGTATTTTGTCGTTTTTATGTTCATATGTTTCGACTCTAATATTGAGTCTCTGAGTTAAGAGCACAGCATATGGTATAAGAAGTGAACAGTTGTTTCTCAGTTAGCAGAGTATACTTGTGACACAATTGTACAAGATGTTTTATGAATTTCCAGGAAGCCTAATTAATCAACCTAACTCATGTGTGATGTAATTGATTTTCACCCAATTTATTAAATTCTTGTTTTATACTCTTGCTAAAATTTCCAGTGAAATGGCTGTAAATTGAACACTGTATGATTACGCAACAATTTTATCCTGGTACTTTTCATTGGATAATTTCAAGCTATTTGTCGATTGATTGTTATTCTGAACGCAAAAGTCTATCCAATTTTATGACCAAATTATTTGTGAACACAATTCTATACAATCAATGAATTGCTGAGAAATCGTCTCTAACTATGAACTCAAAATGTAATCTCCCTTTCCTTTAGACTCCTTTCCTTCTGTTTGTCTACAAATAAAAAAGAATTAATGCCCAACCTTATCAAGTCTTGGAAAAAACCAGGATAATTTCATTTTAAATAAGCACAGATTTATTGTCAAGCAAAAAAGTTAGCAGTCTCTTAGACTTTAATTAAACCTTTTTACATCAGTAATCAACCAAGATATAAACCAGAATCCCTGTTGAAAGGATAGTAAGCTAGGCATTCTTTGATAATAATCTTTTTCTTGTTCTCTCTCTCTCTCTCTCTCTCTCTCTCTCTCTCCCCTTCCCTTTTCTGTCGTATGTCTTCCCATTTTATCATTGAATGTCTGGATGTCTCTAATTGTGTGATCAGTGAAGCACTCGATTTCATGGTTTTTCTTCTTGAGGTTGAGTTTTGTATCACTTCTTTCTCTTGGAATATAATACCCTTTCTTTTGGTGGCAATCAATAGCCATTCAATAGCCATGAAATTGTAAGACCAATGAAAAGGAATGGGAAGAAAACATCCCCTCATTTGTCGTCAAAAAGGAGAAAATTGTTTTTGATTTGTACTCGAGTTTAGAGTCTTGTTATTACTTCAAAATCATTAATTTCTTCGAATATTTTAATCAATTGGCGGATAGTTTTGTCGACAAATGAATAAATTATTCGTTAATTAGAGTCCATTAATGGGATACAACTCTAGAAAGGCATTAAAACTTGAAATTTAATTAAAACTTCATATTATTTATAATAACTATTATTTTAATTAAAAATATTTTCCATTTGAGTATTGAATGACATTATGTTTTAATTAAAGGAAAAACTCTTACGAACATCAATAACAGAAAAACGTAATATTGAGACATTATTTCACTGCTTTTATTGCTGGGTAATCATCAAACAAAGAAGGATAGGATAGGATTGGGTCACATTGAGCAAGCTCAAACACATGAAAAGCAGATGAATATTATTTTTGATGGATAACTCGTTTGCGACACAAATTGTGTTTAAATTGATTTCCAATATAACGATAATTGTTTTGTCAATCGATTTGATTGGTTCACAAAAACTCAACCAAATTATCCGTTGAGTGGCTAATACTGAATTTATGTCATTACCTAGGTGGTAATTGCAACACTATCCAGATTGAAAATGTGTGCCTCAATTCAATACAATCAAAGCCTGACTATCAAAACGACTCTAATGTAATCGATTTGACTTTTGCAGCAAAAAATTGATGACATGTGTTGTGGACTGCTATGTAATTGTCCAGAAATGTCGGTCCTATAGCTCAGTCGAGTGCAGACGATAACTGAATCTAATCTTTTCATTTCACTTATTCTCTTCTCTTAAACTTTTCCATCCCTTTCCCCAACTTTTTATAGTCAATTAAATTGAAAAATAGAAACCATTTAATCCACAAATAGTTTAATGGATTTAAAACTAAAAGCAAAAGAAATTATTTCAGTTGTGATAAGACTAACACAAACATAAAAGTCTTATCAATTGTGTGTTTTTTTCCGTCAAATATCAGGTTATTCCTTAAAATTTATTGAACAGTTAGACTCGAAATTGGTTGCGAAATCGCTCAGAATAAGTACCGATTTCTAAGCAATACTTTTGACAAAAAAGTTGATGAAAATATTTTCCTTATCATTGAATTCAATACTCGTTTTTTTCAAAATCTGTGCTCAAAGTGAGAGACTATGACTTAACTGAAACAGGGATAGCAAGAGGAAGGCTTCCCCCCTTTTAAGCAAAGCACAGGCAGATTGTAATGAACCAGAAATTAGTTCACAGTTTAGTTGTTCAGTAATTTCAGTGATGAATGCGATTCTCCTCTAAAAAGGCTTTTATTTAAAGGCTTTTTATTAATGCCTTTAAATGAGATCTCATTTTGGATTTGAAGGCTATTCTCTTCCCAAAACACTATTGCCTTAAACAACAAAATAAAACTTAACGTTAAATACGTTTATTTGGTTCTGAAAGTAAACTATTTTTCCCTCGATTACTATAAAAGACTTTCTTAATTCTCCTAATGTTTTGTCAGTAATTTTGAGACTAATTTTATTTTTTGTATATCAGCTGTAGATTAGATGTCATTCTTCTGGAACTCAATTCTTTTGCTTTCAATATAATGAATATTAAACTCAAAAAACGTCTATTATTTCAGAAATAGTAGTCATTTGACTCGGAGTCTGAGGCTTAGGGAAAAAACAGTTGACATTTAGCTAACCTCAGAGATCATGACTATTATTCTGTGCTCTTCTGAGTGTTTGTTATTATGAAATATAAATATTAGAGAAAATAAATTTCCTGTAAAACATTTTTTTAATACTGAAAATTGTTTTTCTATAATAAGGAAAAGTAAAGAAAGTTTTGAGAATTTTAATCATTAATTATTCATAAATTTTGTTTTTCATTTGGTTTTTGGTTTTTTTTAAAGGTTTACTACACAATGAAAGTGAGTGTAAAAACATTTTACATAATCTCTGGTAAAATACTTGGGGTTTGCTCTTCGCCTACGAGTCCAGGATTTAAATTAATGGTTAAATATTTGATGAGATTTTTCAATATATAAAACATTAAGTTTAACCCCTGTTCTCAATAATCAATAATGAAATTTTGAAAATTCAATAATAATTTTTTCACGATAAGTATTTCCGATGTGAGATGGGGAGGATAGACAATTCAGATAATCTTGATCAAGTAAAGTTATTTGATTCACGCAATTGTTTGATAATGATTTCCAATTATTATAAGAGGATGATCTTGATTCATCTCATTTGTATGCCTGCATAAGACGGTCTCCTATGGAGTGTTCCTAATCTATAGGTCGATGAAAATCACTTTTGAATCATTACTTGTGATAAAAGTGATTGAATTGCGGAAAATTGGTCGACGACTGGCGCTTGTCTTCTATAGCAGTAAACATAATGACTATCAGAGGAAAGCCTTCAGGAAATCAGTAACCGAAGAGTGAGATGTCATCTCTTTTAAGCCACACTTCTCACTGATAGCGCACTCCTTTTTTACTCGTGTGTCAGTCCTTTCAATATTCATAATAAGAGTAATGATTAATGAGTTATGAAAACCATTTTTTGGCTGAACTTATCGCTAATTAGTGACGAATACCAGTCAATGAGAATCTTAGTTAAGAATCAAAAGTCAATAGTTTTTATTTTTCTCTCAATATATTTGTAAAACCATTATTGTATTCATTGAGTGCAGTGCACAGCATATGATTTGTTTTTCTGGCACAACAAGAAAAATATCCCCTAATTATTCTGTTTTGTATTAAATTAAGCCATGGATTGCACGCTGTTTGCAAAGAATTGTATTAAGCTTTTATGGTGTGCTGTTTTCGTATAGAATAGTGGCCCCACTTCCTCTCACTCAGAGTATCGGCACCTAATTATGTCTGAGACCAGTGACTCGATTATTATGTTTATATATAAGAGGTTTCTATGAGTTACTAACGAATCACGTTTTACTTACATTCATAACATCAATATTTACCCGAAAAGTGTTTCCAAATCATAACTTATAGCAAACTATCAGAAGATTTATTGACCGAAAGGATGGCAACAATAAAACTAACGGACACTTTATATACACAACAGTTTCCTATTGTAATGTGAATTAATGTTAGCCAGCAATCAACTGATGGCGAGAATAGGGGTTATACAAGTGAATGAAAGGGAGGAAAAATGATCGTAACACTTTTTTATGCTTGCTAATTCACTTTATTCACATTTCATATATTTTTCTGTTGGCATATCTGACAACGAATTTATTTTCTCCTTATTATTGTCTCTCATGAATGGGCTTTGGGTTGACTAGTCTTTGACGCCGACTGAACCAGTTTTTCAATTAGCGATTTGAGTGTCTGTCCATTTGCTATCAATTCATTGGTAGGAGAACACCAAGGTGTCTCAAATACAACCCTGGTTAAACTATTTTTCAACTGAGTTCAAAGAGTATCTATAATTAAAAGTAAAATTTTGAATGGAAGTATACCTTGTTTACTTGCTGGTAATTGACACAGAATTATCGATTAGCAAGTTGCAATAATCTGAGAAGCACTCAGCCTTGACTGCTATCCGTTCCGATTCATTACAATAACAAACAGATAACAAATACATTTCGCTATCATTTCATTTGAGACCAATTTATATGCCTTTCGTTCACTTTATTTCGTTTCAAATCTTATGTCTATTTTTATGTAATAAAAAATATTTTTTTTACTGTAATTTATATTTCAATTATATATATGTTTTCCGAGTATTTATCGTTAGAATACTCGCGATATTTCGCTAAAAAATATCAATTTCTGTGGAAACGCTATTTTCATCTTCTCGTCTGGGATTTCGTAATAGATATGATGTTTTCATCATCGAGTATAGCACTCAATATGACGGGTCCTTTAATAACTCAATTAAATGGAATTTTTGCTGAAATACTAAAATTACTTTTTAATAAAGTTTTCATTTATTCGCTTTCATTTCATTTTTCTGGAACTTCGAAATTAAGCTAAATTTATCATGCTCTAACTCTCAACAAGTAATAAGCAAGGTCTTTCAGCCCAATAACTTGGTATCAGAATTTGAAATTCTACAAAATCCTAGAATTTATTAAATATTAAACTTAAGTCTAGAAAATAACAAACCTATTGAAATAATCATGATAAAACTTGATAAAAATATCTAATATTCTATTTAAACCTTGAGCATCGCAACTGAAAACATTTTCAATGTAATAGATATGTTTAAGTATTGATACGTTTAATACTATTTTTAAAATGACTTTCTCTCCCATAAGGGATATAAACCAGAATTATATCATTCGATGAAATGATTTTATTTTTTAATTTATTTTTTTCGCTTCCCTTTCGTTGATCCCCTGAAATGAGATTAGAGTTTGGACTCAATTATAGAATATTAGGTAAAAAAGAGGAGAAAATCCGTTTTAAAGATAATAAAAAATTCATTGATTATGTCGTTTCCACTCAACTGTTGTTGGGTTTGGTTTTCTCGCTCAAGACTTTCCAAAGTAATAGATTTTATTTGATTTCAAAATTAGATGAATAACTCCCAGAGCTGTTCGTCGGCGAAGAACAGGGTATCGGAATAAATGCTTTAGAAAATTGGCGAAAATCAATAAACTTGGAAGAAAATAGGCTTCCATTCTCTCTCCCAAACTCTCTCTCTTTCCTGGCATTAAATTAAGTGAAAATATTTTGATTTGATTTCATCAGATTCTCGGCTGAAAAAAAAGTTTATTCAAATGAAATGAATTTCAATTCTGAGACATATTGTTGAAAATAATTTAAACGCTGAGAATATCAATCTTCGTGTTCAATTTATATTGAGTTACCAAGCTAGAAAGGAATCTCGGAAATAAATTTATCTGAGATTCTTAAATAAATTGAATATATATTGAATATTCTCGTAACCAAGGTAAATATTAAATTGCCAATATGTGGGAGCGATCAATCACCTTGAAGATCAATAGATGAATGAGCCAGCATAAAAGTTGAAGGATTATTTTTCTATCTCATCCTTCATTAATATCTTTTATGAAAAGAGAAGACAAAATAATTTCCATTCAATTTAGAGTTAAACTCAAGAAAAATCAATAAATGAATGACAATATCCAATGCCTTTGAAACCCACCCAAAGACCTGACCGCCACTCAAAGCCGAGAGCAACTCCTCATAGTCGGCACAGGTATTGATTTTGATGTTCAAAAATCCATTTAAAATCCATCAGTCGATAGATTTTTGACCGAAAAAAATAAAAACAAAACAAAATACTAAACGAAAGACTGTTTTCCATTAAAAGGCTTTCATTACAGTATTTCACATGAAATCCGATATTAAAATATATACTTAACTATTATGTCAGCTGTCAGTCGAGAGGAAAGACTGTCCACTGGTGTGGATATCCACCAAAAAAATGGATAGTTTTGATAACTTATTGATAAGTCTAGTCATGTAATTGAAACGTTGAGACAAATTTCATACTCCAATGGTTTACATAATCTTTTTCAGATAGAAAATGTTTTTTAGTTGCAATCCCTGTCCTGTCCTTTAATGCATTTTCCGACTAATTTTCTTTGCTATGAAACCCTATTCTGTGCGCTTTTTCCTATGAATATCAGCTAATTATTCACTTTTAATACATTGAATCTCTATTTTTATGCGAAAAAATTGTATGTTTTTCTCATATTTGAGGCCAAACGCAAAAAACATTACATAATATTATTATTCATAATATGCATGACTTGCGTGCGATCCCAATATTAACCGTTGAAGAGAGTTGAAGACCATAAGGCTGTGCAGAGCACAGAATATCACTCATATTGTTCTTTAGCATAACCTCAACAAAAGAAGAAAATCTTTGAGATCTCAGGAATTGTTTTATTACTTCTATTTTATTATCTATTTTTCGATACAAAGAAAATAATATTAAGTTTTTTATATCTTTAAAAACAAAACATTTTTTTTAAGACATATATTGGATTTTTCTGTGAAATGGTTATCAATTTTTATTGTTTTCTTTTTGAAAAATTGCTGCAAGCTTATTTTAATGATACTTAAAAATCATCAGGGTTTAAATATTTCATTTTTAAAAATATTGAATTACTTCATAATGCTCATTGTGAATGCTCTTGTCATTTAATTCAAGAGTTCTTGCGTTAGATTGGATTAGATTCAGTTGAATGAACATGGTTAAATTGACAGCCAAACTGCTCGTTAAAAAAAATTTAATTAAAAAACTCAAAAACATCGCATTATTTTCTGAATCTTTTCCTGGTTTTAATGGGAACACAATTTTATTAATATTTCATAATATTGACTAAACTAAATCAAATATTGAGTTATCTTGCTAAGTCTTCTTTGTTTTGCTATGGCATCTGATTACAGACTAAAGCAATGAATATTTGAAATTCATTTTTCCAAAAGAATTCGTGGAAAAAGTGCAAACAATGGCACAGAATATGGCTTTTGTGGTCGTATTTATTCTAACGTAAAATTTCATATCAAATGAATTTTTATGTAAATTTTGTCTCAAAACATAAATTCCCATATTTTTGTCGACGATGTCTGTCAGCACAGGGAACAGACGACAGCACAGAATATGTCAGACATTAGTATTTTTAATACAATACTATAGATATGCAAATGAGTGTCGAGTGTTGAGAGGACTCGCAATTCAGACCAGAATTTTGTGTTGAAAAACAAAATTTGAAAAATAACTCTAAATGTTGAAAACCAATGGATGAGAAAAAAAAATATTTTCTGCAAAATCAGCACTAAATTTGCTCAGCATATGGATTGGGAGCGATAGAGGGGAAGTCCAATCCAATGTTATCCTAAAGTTATCCATGTAAAACTTTAGGACTAAACTACATAAACAATATTTCACGTATTTGTGTAGATATAGTGAATTTAAAAAATCAATTCTCGATTTCTATGTTATGTTCTCTTTTGACTTGGCTTTGAATTTTCAATACCTTTCCTCTCAATCGATTCGTCTCAACACATGCTGTGATTTTTCATAGCCTTTCCTTTCCTTCTGTTTCTATGAATTCCAGTCAAAACTGATTATGTTTTTTCACATTTATATCCGAAACACTTTTTCAAAGTTAAAGATTTTCTTTTAATGTCAAACAAAACAAATTTCATTCATTCAACTTAACCTGGTGATTCAAAAGCTTTAATCTAAAAATCCCTTGATAAATGAGCAAGGTTTTAATGACTCTAATGAAAGCGATTTCAGTTTAAATTTATTCCAGTCTTTTATGAAATCAAAATGATTTCAATCAATAATTTTGATTTATTTTAAGGCGTTTTCTGAATAAATTCGTGAAATCATATCAAATCACAATCAGATTTGATTATATTGCCTTGATCAATTTTGGTGTAGGCACTCCTTCACTCCTAATTCAGAGAAATTCTGAACAGATTTTGTGAAATAAACTTATATTTCATTCAATTCGAGAATTCCTTAAAAAAAATATTCAACTCATGTGTTGCTGACAGACGTGTCCGCGGATTAGATCCTGAAGTTGAAGCCAAGATACAGATATGAGCCGTCAATTCAGCGATTCCTTGAGGCAGTCATCACCAGTTATGGGCCCATCGTATCGAAGGGAGGGGGAGGGGAGAGGAGAGTTAGAAAAATATATGGACTGCTATTGAAAATGCATCAAAACATCGAAAGGCATTTCCTTTGCTCTCATTCTCTGTCATAAAACTAATCAAATTTGTCTTCCGTTCGGTATTACAGTTATAACCAAATCTTGTGCACAAAATATCAAAATAAGGGATGACTTGTTGTTGACATAACCCTCCTTTCGCTTAAAAACTATCCATAAATCATCAACGAGAAAGTGACCCTGCATATATTCACAAATTTGACCCTGTTTAAAATTCCATTTATGAATGAGCTTTGTTTGAATAAATCGCAACTTGTTTGATTTTTCCAATTAAAAAAAAAGATAAATGACTTTAAGCTCAGGTCCTATGAAATTGAAAACAATTTTAATGTTTGAGCTCTAAGTTTATAATTCAAACGATTGGGTCGACTCTCCTCTAAATACTCTTTAATCTTAATTCTTGATTCCAAACGAGTATATGACTAACGAGCAGTCATTTTCAGAATATAAGTCATAAAATACAGAATATTCTTGGCTTTGGGGCTCAGCTCATGAGTCATGACATTGTATTTCATATTTTATTCGCTACTCTTCTCTCTTATGAGTAAAGAGTCAGAAGACTATTCAATAGTTAAGTTCACTCCATATTCTGTGCACTGAATTCCTTATGAATCGATACCATTGGAGTAATGACACAATCTTTGGGCGAATGGTTTAGTATTAAATGGAAATGAATTTTGTCTTTCATTTAATAAATTCATTACACATTTGGCTCACAAACCAAATGTAAGAATAATTCTTTGGTTAATATTATTCGTAAAACAATTGGATTACTCTTTAGATTCAGTACTTCTCCTGAAGAGTGATATTGTTTTGAATCACTGTTTTGTTTGTAAATATTTATTTAGTTTACGAAAACTTATTTAAATTTCTTATTCTGTTCTTCAGTTTAATCGATCAGAGGTTTAAACGTTGAGTAAACTTAGCGTGCAAGTTGTTAGCTAGGTCAATCGATCTTATTTAATCAAATTAGTGTTGACTTTCAAATAGTTTTCTTAAGATTTCTATCAAAAGTCAAATATTTCGCAATTCTTGTGGTAAACAATGAAAGTTTACATTAAATTAAAACCTATCAAGGTCCAAATCTAATTGAATTTTGATAATAAATCTAGACTAGACTAAAACAAGACTAGAATCAATCTCTTATTTTTTTCATTACACTTCATGTGTGAGAAAATGCATATTTGAATATTAGATTTGAAATCAGATGCCATACAAAATTCACATTTGAATGAATAACTTAGAGGTTAAACAAAATAATAATTTGAATAATTTATTTGTTCTGAAATTCGAAGGCTGTGCCAATAATTTACATGTTTTGTCCATTTGGAGTATCATATGCTCTAGGCCTAATTAGGTTATGATTTTGGATATACCTAAAGCTAAGTAGAGACTACACTCAATCATAAATCACTAGATTATAGTCTTATGTTTCGATTGTTTCAAAATAGTTAACACAATATAACACAAAATTTCGATTAACACAAAAATCGGTCAAAATATTATTGATATGTTTTGGCCAAACATTTGGCTTAAATATACAGCACTCGGAGGTATAGTTAACTTAACTCAACTCAAAGCACATACGATACCACTGAGTCTTCGCTGACTTTAAGTTTGTTTTAATGCGTTTCCATTGCGTGTGGTTTGCAGTCATAGGAGGCTATGAATAACTGATCTGTTTGTAAAGGTTAGGAAGAGTGGGAGGGGAGGGGAGAGAGAGAGAGAGAGAGAGAGAGAGAGAGAGAGAGAGAGAGAGATGACACGAAAAGCTAACATTTGAATAGTTTAGTGAAGAAGTGAATCTGTTCATTACAATAGCCATGTCTTACAATAAAACTGTATTTAGTTTTTGGGATCAAATATTAAATACTTGAAAAGCCGTCGCAAATAAAGAGGAGCCGTTATCTGTGACTTTTGATACCATTATGTCTTATGTCTGTTGCCTTTCCTTCTCATTCTGTTCCCACTGCAACAAAGACTGTGCCGAAGAAAAATCATAAGCTTTTAATGCGGAATACATTTTCGCTAAAAGCAATTGATTGACACCACAAGAAACCCATTGACAGGACAGCCATTATATCTGACGATAAATTGCGGCTTCGCTTACATTGTATTACAATGGGATCGATAAAAACGTAACAAAAGAAACGAAATTAAAAATACACTCAAAGAGTATAATATTAAACATCAAATCTGTTTATCGACAGAATAGTCACAATTTTTTTAAGAATTTTTTCTTTTCATACAAATGGAGACAAATCTCTGACAAAATAATTAGTGTTTTTAATAGGAATTTAAAATACTCTCTAATTTTGAGTCATTAGTGAATCAAAGACTATAATTAATTTTGAAACTTCAGCACAGAATTGAAGTCTTGTTTTTCTTACGAAATGATTATAATATTTGATCTGAAAATCTTGAAATAAAATCTTTATATTTCATACAATATTTTCTTTGTTTAGTTATTTTCTTTGAATCAAAATAACGAGAAAACAATTCATCAAATATTATATATTTTATTCTCATTTTTTTGTTTGCCTTCCTTTCAAAACGAATATTTGATTTGAATATAAGGGGAGAAAAAAGACTCGGAATACATGAAAGACGAGAATATATTGCAGTGAATAACAAATTCGATATTCAGATTCAGAACTCAGGAATATATTCTGTGCAAAAGGTTTTTCTGTGGTATCGTATTTGGGTTTTGTATATCATTTGCTTATTGTTTGTATAGTGAAACATATAATACACGACAGTCTAAAAGCATAGGCTGTGCTATGAGCTCTGCCTCTCTCTGTCAAAGCCAATGCAAGTGTCAATACTTGTTGCTCGAGTACCAGAATATTCTGTGCTCTGAAAGAAAATCATTTGCCTTTTAGTTTAGTTTCACTCAAATTCTAATTAGAGTTCGGATGAAATGAAAGACAAATAAAACGCTTTTTTGGAGCTTCCAATTGATATGAACTCTTATCGAGAACTATTCGAGTCAAGTTAGGTGCCAAATAATCTTGGTCTCTTTAATTAAGGCTGCATTAACTTAATTGAATCTATTATAAGCACTTCAGAAGAAGAGATAATTTCCAAAAAGTCTTTCTAATGATAACTGACTCAAAATGTTTTGTTAGAGTCTTTGCTCAATACCTCTCCATTACCTCAAATAAAGAGAGCAAGATAAATTGCTTTGGATTTTGTAACAATGCTTGGATACAATTGGAAACTTCACCGTAACTTTTTCAGAGCATTTATCTTGATTATTCGTGTTTCCTGGCTAAGTTTTTGGATTCGAAATAAATAAAAAATTTATTTTATAATTGAATTGTTTGAGAAAATAAACTTTTCTTCCCTCGAACCTAAAGCCTTGGGATAAAAAGGCAACGGATCGCCAGCCCTGTGCAGTGTTGAGGTTATTATATTAGGTTAGGTTAGGTTCAAGTGCACAGACATTGAGAACAGAATGAGAGACAAAACAAAACTAAAAACTCAAATAAAATAAAAGAATGAGTTATTATTGGAGTTCTTATATTATGAATCTACAGGAGGTTTGGCCTTATATTTCACTTAAACACAATCTGTGAGCCCTATCCCTGTGCTATACTCATACCATAAAATATTATAACACTTTTATTGTTTGTTTTCCTTTAACCCGAAAAACACAACAAAAGACTATATTTTATCGTAAAAAAGAGTATATAAACGAAAAGTGTTTCAATGGTTTTGTGTTTATTTCTATTGCATTGCATTTACTTCGGCTTTCATTTCAAACATTTTTTTGTTTTGATAAATGGTTTCAATAGATATTTCGGACACGAATTTACGCTAAATTTATAACAGTTTTTCTCTCATTAATATTCTCCCTCTCACTCCCTCTCATCGCACATACATATTGTGTTATACAAACACTTATGGAGAAAATTTTGTAAACAATTTTCTTTTGATTCATTCATTCAAATGTTGTATTCAAATGAAATTGATTTTCAAGAAAATCTTATTTCAATTCAAAACGTATTTCAAATATTATTTGATTAATGAAGTGTTTGTTTGAATTAGATTTGAATTTTTCAATTTGCTTCAGGGTATTAGAAAAATGATTCTTTGCAAAATGTGTGAGAAGAGAAGGATAATAAAAACGAGTGTTAAATGATCTAGAGCAATTTCTTCATTTAAAATTATTTTATTTTCAATTAATTTATTTCTTATATCAGATTCAATCAAGTGTAAATTAAACAATTCAAAAGAGTCTTGCTGATTTGAGCTGCATTCAAGCTTGACATTGAATGTGAAGAAGAGAATAATTTTTTCTACGATAATAAATATATAAAAAATACAATATATTTATTGAATTTGAAGAAAACCTAATGAATTGAAAATCTTTTGAATATTAAAGCAAAACAACAAATAGTAACTGATTTTTCATTCAATGCGAGTCTCATCTCTCTATTGGTCTATCCGTTGAATATTTTACTCAATTTTTGTTCGGAGAAAAAAATATCAAAAAGTATATAAACTTATTTATTTTTTTTACTTTAAGACTAAATTCAAAAACATTTTACTGAAGAAAAAAAAACAAAAAGCATTTCATAAACTTTCATAAAATATATGTTGCAAGATAAATCTCATTTTAGCCAAGAAATGAAATGCTTTCAAAAGAAGACTAAATGATATCTAAAACTCTTTTGATTGCAAAACACTATCCCTGAAAGAAAAAGAGCTCAGAATATGATCCAAATCTTTATTCTTGCAAAGTATTACACAAACAACTAGAGTGACCAACTATATTTGTTTGGCCGCTAATTTACTAGATTCAAAAGCTTTAGAAAGAGTACCATGTAAATATCATCCATTACTTTAAAATAAGCTAGGTTGAATTTTAAAAAAATGAAAGTTATAATTTGTTTTTGATAATTTTGTATTCAAAATAAACTGGCCAAGAGTTGGTAACACTACAACCTACAAGATTATAGTTTGGACCAGTTTTTCATATTTGAGTGAAAAAATTATATTAAGGTAAAACATCTCAAGCGTGAGATTCTTAATAACACTCTTTGTTTGTCTTTGTATTTGTGATGACATGTCTTCATATGTCTCTCAATTTTGTTGTTATTCTTCGCCTTCTTTATAGCCTTCGGACAGAATAGAGAGATATATACAAAAAGTTATTAATTCTGAAGCTCTAAGTCTTCACAGATTTTTAGATTAATTTTTCTCTTAATTTTCTGAAGCAAATGATAAATACATAAAAATTAAATTTATCTTCATTTAATGATCTTGGTCGTTATACACTACTAAGGGCATAAAATTATTCAGTTAATTAACGTAAGAATCAATTAGACGTCTATTTAAGGCCAAAAATATTCAAGATGAATATTAATTTCAATTAACGAATTCATTAATCATTTGATTAATAAGTTTTCTGGAGTTTATGTTCAAACAAATGCTTCAAATTTTAATCTGAAAACTTAGGAAAGAGTAAAAACATTTCAATTTAAAAAGATTTATAATCTTTCCGTTCGATAATCCAATAGGATTACCATGGTCATCATCCATACAAAATAAATGTGAACCGACAAAACCATTTTAGGAGTAACTCTTATAAACTTTTGTTTTATCAATTTTAGTGACATTTTATGCTTTCAGTCGAAGAGCAAAAAAATGAAGGATTATATCAAAAATAGAGTTTAAAAAACGAAACCTAAAAGCAAATGAATTTCCAATACTCACCACTCATTTGGGAATATCCTCTTTCCAGAGAACAAGTCCGTAAGTAATGACAAATAGTGTTTCGGGGATTTCTGGCGAAAAAAACAGGAAAAAAATAAATTCAATTTTCAAGAATCAGGCGATAGATTTGTTTCGAGGAAAAAATATATTAATGTTTTTTGTCTTCCTATAAATCGACTCATTTTGCAGCGAAAGACTTGAAATGATTTTCAATTCACACGAAGAGAAAATTTATACGACTTTTCGTCAAAAATTTATAAATATATAATTTTTTTGAGTCTATAAACCAAATCAAAGAAACGGATATAAAATAAATCTGAATAAAAAACTGAGAAATAAATTCTCGATAATTATATACCATTTGTGCCAAACAATCAGTATTATTTATGAGCTAGGTCTGATTGAATATCTGAATTAATTAGAGTTTGTCATGAGTTTAAACCATTGAAAGTAATTAATCACAAATGAATGGCAATCGATGGCAAACATAATGATTCTAAAGCCTAAGCCATAAGTCTTTGCGAAAATTGAATTTACAGTTCAGTTAAGGATAATAATAAAAATTTTATTTAAAAAAATATTAAACAATTTTGAAGCAAAAAAAACCAATCAATAGTTGAAACAAATGTTATTTTTTTTCAATCAAAATATGTGAACATTAAAACACTTTTAAATAAATTCATTCATTTGAGTCAATACTGAATTTTGAAACAAAACTGAATTATAAGGAAAATATGAATTAACTTCAAAAACGATTTCAATGTTATTTCAATATGTTATAAGAATTTTGAGTTTTTAGTAATAATTTTCAAAACTATGAACTGATTCTTAGACTTATTATTGAAGACACAGTATTTTTGTTTCATTTTAAAGAGTCTTTTATTCAATATTTGGAAATTCTCTCCCTTTCCCTCTTTCTCTCCCTCCCTCTCCCACTCATTCTTTGCGAATAATTTTTTGGATGAATTCCCCGAAGAATCTTAAGTCAGAATCAAATCCGGAATTTATCTCAACTTTTGGTAGTATTTCGTAATAATTGTGACACAATTTATACGTTAAATATTCTTTGCCCGCATTTTATCACCAAATCGATTCCTGTGACAACGATTCATGTATGAGGAGAATTTTAATCATGCAAATTCCATTGTGCCATTGAAAACACCCTGATTACATTCCCATTGAATAAGGTTTGGCTCAAAATTAAGTCTCTATTTGTTTGAATCATTTCTTTTCAAACGATAGAAAAAAAACGAAAAGAAACTAATCATTAGATTTTTGTATTTGTTTAATGAATTTCTTTTTCTTATATTTGTATTTAAACGAAAAATACGTATAAAAACAAAAATTTATTTATGAATAACTGCACGAAAAAACGCACAGAATATGTTAATTATGATATCTTTCGGGAAAAACAACTCTATTTTATATGTAAAATATTCTAACGTTTCGCTGAATGTATTACCAGTTTTTTGCATTACAGTCATAACTCTGTCGGAAGAGAAAATGTTTTGCAATAAAAATATCAATAAATTTATTTAATCTACAATTTAATGACAATCAACATTATATCAGAGCGTATAATCTTGTAAAAACACTTTGAATTATCATCTTGCCAAATACGAGATAATCAAAATGGTTTTTATCAGACGATCATCAGTTGAGTTATGGGCCACAAAATCAACGCTCGACTGTATTTTTTTCCGAATGTCTGCCCCTTTAAATCAAATCAAAAAAGTTTTTAATACAATTTTCTCCACTAATTATATAACGAAAATGATTTATAATATTCAGAATATTTGCTTATTTTCATTAAAAGTCAAAATAATAAAAGGCTTTTGATATGAATTTTATTCATAAATACGGTTCGCGTAATGCCAGTCATGACTTGAATACCGAACGCATTAACCAATTATTTAATTTTATAATAAAATGTTCATGCTCATAATGTTCATAATTATTTCTATTTTTGGCCATTTTCAGATTCATTTAAACACGGTTCTAATTAACACAAATTAGGCATGGTAAAAAACAAGAAATAAAAGTCCATGAACATTTTTATCCAGCGTTACTCCTTGATCATCCTACTCAAAGATACTGAAAGCTATATAACAAATTTGAGCTCATTTTTTATCACATTAGCGCAGAATTCCCATGATGGATAAAGTTTTATGAAAACTAATTTTCCTTGAGTCTAATGTTCCAAACGAATCATTACTTAAATTAAAATAATTCTGATTTACATTTCAGGCGAAAAAAATTAATGCATTTTTTTCCATCAAAACTGTAAATGAATTTTTCAAAAACAATGCATTGATTTAATGGAAAGACTAAAATATATGACATTCGAGAGATTTTGAATATAATTAATATAATATAGTATTTGATATTTGAGTCAAATATCAAAATCATATGAATAATAGTGTTCTTCACATTTGAATAATTTGATTATAGATTTTGAATAATAAATGAAACCTTAAAATCATTAAACTATTCACAATATTCTGTGCTTTTTCTGTAATAATGAATACACACAAAAAACTATACTTTCATTTGAGTTTATATATGATTTTCAATACGAAATCATTGGATTTTCTAATGAAAGTACTGTCTTTCCACCCATTTATACATACAGTCAATGACATACTGTCTGCCAAAATAAACCTGCAAACAGTCGGTTACTTTTTCCGCACGCATTCCCGTACCCAGAAAATGGTGATATTTATTGTGGGAATGGTATCACTAATGCCAAACCTTAATAGTGATGGATATGATATTTGATCGTTAAATATGAGAACAAATATTGAGAATAAATGCATTAGTTTTGCAGTCATTCACTTCAGTAATACATTATTCTCTTAATAATTATCTGCTTTTTTTTATTTCAATGAATATTAGGTTTAAATTATCATCTTGCTCAATAATGGCAAACGATCAAATCTATTTCAATGAGTGTTTATGAATGATATATCACCTTGGATGAATTATTTATTCGCTATTTACAAAAAATTATTCATGCTCAAGGCGATGATTATGCAATTTGGTTTAAAACGCCCTCGGTCTTTATTGCAAAATCTGTGGAATAACATCTGGTTTTGATTCTTAGAGAATGTCATTTCAAAAGTGGATTATTATACTCCTGTAAGTTATCTATATTGTGAAACATTGAATTGCAAGTTGAGTTGAAATCATTGCTTCAAAAAAAATAAAATTAGAAATTTATTCCTCAAAACATTTCCCAAACAGAGACTGAAAGAGATTTTTATTCTTCAATAGAAAAATCAGTCAATAAAGTGATGTGTGTTTGAGTCGGAGGTATCGCCAAATCAGATACGGAAACAACAAAAATATTGGACAATATTTTCTGATAACAGCTGAGGGACAGGCAATAGAGCGCCGACACATTTTCTTGGCTCTAATGATAAATTTATAAATCATTTGGGAGAAAATGCTTACCATTCCCTTCATAAGTCGTGTCTTAGCTATCGGTTCACATAAATACTGTTTTGTTGTTTGTTTAGATTTCTTAGAGATTTAGGCGAAAGGAATGCCAGATATTCGGATCCCTTTCCCTTTACGACAAGACTTATACCACGGAATACATAAAATTTAATTCTCTTTTCCCCACAAATTGAACCCTATTTTCATAAAACGATTTACTTTTGTTTCTACTCCGGAACAGCACTCGTCAGTGAGAGTCAGTACAAGAGATAGGGTTTAAAAGTGAACAGTCGTATGAAAGACACTCAGCATAAAAATTTTGGTTTTATTTATTGTTTTTCCGCATTTATTAAATGAATGTCTTTATGTGTGCACACGATATGCGTTTTCTGATGACTTCTCTATGTGTGCGACCCTTTCCTTCAAATTCTGTGCACAAGAATTCACATATGATTTAACGCATAAGAGTTTGAAACCTATTATTTTCTAACCATTCGTTCGGTTACATCCCATTTAGTCTAAAATATAAGTCCAATACAAACCAAATACCTTTTTTTAAATAAAAATGAAAATCAACAAGATTAAGTTGAATATTACTTTTTGAATTTAATTTTTAGCATGCCTGTTAGAAATAATTCATTATGTTAAGCCAAGATTGAAGTTCAATTAAAAGTTTGGGTGTGATCGGGGTGAGTCGAAAAAATTTCCAAATGAATAACGAGATGATCAGAATTTTTGCTTTTTTTCATAAATGTTCTGCCATTTATATAAACTTTATACTCGAGGTCATCAATAATCAAAAAAATATAAACTGAATGCAGGAATAAATGTCTTCTTTTTCTTTACTTTCATTTCATTTTTTTTATACTTTTGGTTAAACCTGTGATGAAAAAAGTTTTACATTTATCTCCTCTAATGTCCGATCAATTCATAAATCACTGCAATCGTCGCAAGAGTTTTAAAGGGAGAGAAAGAGAGGGAAAAAATAGACTCCGATTAAACTTTTTTCTTTGCGAAGAGAGTTATAAATGTGAGAAATGACTCATTTTTTAACATTTCTTACAATTGAAGTACAAATAAAAAAATTGTTCACTCGTTCAGAAAACAGTGATTTTCGAGGCATACGTTGAGTGTTACCAACTTTTTACCTTGATCATTCATCCAAATCATTTAAACCATACTATGTTTCTAGTCAATTCAAAAAACAACCCAGTTACAATTAACTGGACAAACATTTACCAAGTTAACTTTTCGATTAGGACTTAATTGAAAACGAAGGAATTGCAAGATTAAAATTTAATCAAAGAGAGTTTGAAACCAAAAGCTAACAAAAAACAGTATTCACTTGAAGTTTAATTCTGTTAAAAATAATGAAAAACTTTTTGCTCGATTAGATTTTGTTTCACTTTTGCCAATATTTTCTTACGTTTCGTAAAATATTTATTCAGTCAATTGAATTGAAGCACAAATAGATTAGCCAAGAATCTCTTCAAAATAAAATCAATTGGAGAAATTGAGCAATGTGTTTTTACCTTGTTTATTACCCAATCAATTGTTATATCAAAAACAATAATAATTTTTCTATTATCTCATTAAACACAAGACTTATATCGCAATGAATATAACAACAAAAAAACATTTAATAAAAATGTTCTGACATTAAGTCTAAAAACAATTTTGAGCTCAAAATTACCAGAAATCGAGTCTTTAGTTCAGAAGAATAGAGAATTGAATGCAAAGAATCTGATGTAAATAATTTTGAAATTCCTCAATTGAAGCATGCAAGATTCAAATTAAGTAAAATAACATATTTCAGATATAATCCTGGCCAATTTCCTGGCCAGACATCACAGACCGACAGTCTTATATTATTAATTATATTTATATATCGTAACATCTTTTGCGTAATCTTTCGTTAATTACTTATCAATATATCGATCGAAACAAAAGTATAGCGAAAGTAAAAAATCTATTGATTTCATTGAATAACAAAAAAATGTGTTTTACTAACAGAAAAACGTAACGAAAAAAAAACAAAAATTAAAATACAAAAAAAAATCTATTATTGAATTAAATTATTTTCGATTAAATACACCTTTGATTGTAAAACAAAGCCATTAGTTATGAAAACAGATATCATTAGTGAAAATTACAGCTCTATTGAAGGGGAAAGGGTTCACCGAAATCATAATTTTTGAGTATCATTTCGAGTGACTAAACATATATTTAAATAAATTTCATTATAACTCATGTATTGTATGATTGAATTAAAAAGGAGAGGGATATTAATTCTGTTTCAAGGATTTGATTTAAGCCCATATTTTTCATAACTCGAAAACTAATTATTCAAATTCGAGAGTCGTTTTTCAATAGGAGAGCCATATATTCAACGAAAACGTATATTCGTTATTCAGAAAATGAGAGCACAGAATATAAGCGGAACTGAATTTAATGAATTAAATAGACGTTTGCTTTATTCAGTTTTACTGGGAATTCAAAGTCTGTTCCTCTTCAGGAAAAACAACTTCAGAATCAATGACTAAATCGATTCTATTTTCAAATCCCTTTCCAACTCAGGGATGATCAGAGATTGGGCTAAACAAACAATTTTTCAATAGAGTTGTAACCATATAAAATCAACCTTGGTTATCATTATTTTTATCCAAAGCGAACTTGGCCATTCAAAATTAATACTCCAAGTGTAGGTGTTTTGACGTTAGGATAGAAAAAGTGTTACGTGTTTTCAGAGCAAATAATATTGACATTAATTATATGTAAGTCTCGAAAGTGTTTCTAAATATTTGCACAGAATTCGTCTCAAACTGTATTTATAAATGCAATGCACAGAATATGTGTGTGTGTGTGTAGGGGGGAGGGGACCGCACAGAATAACAAGAATTTATCACTGAATACTACTTAATTACACGTTTACCAGCTCAGAGAGACAGAGCACAGCATAAAGACGTATTTATTCAATTGGGATCCTATTGATGAGTGTCTGCAGTGGGGAAAAAACCAATAGATTTGGTGTCTGTCCTTTCCATTCGATGTCCAAAAAGCATATATAAAATCAATAATCAATCCATTATTTGGTGTGGAGTGGGCTCTACTCTTGTGTACAGAATTAGTTTCGACTTTATATTTATGGTCTGTTCTGTCGGTCGGACAAAAAAAATTGTCTCTTATTTTGAGTCATTTCTCTCTATTGTTACACAAAATCCAAATCAAGTGTCGATTGCTTTCCATTTGGTTTTGGGTTTTGCTCTTCGCTCAGAGTCTTTGCTCTTCACTGTCGATGTCTGTATCGATATGTTGTTCGTGTGTTTCGCCCACAAGTCATTGGCCCACAAATAAACCCATTTATATCTTTTGGCAATAATTTAAGCCCTTTTCCTGTGACCGGTCCTATCGGTCATCAGAATCGGCTTAAATCAACTCTAATTCAAACACGAATTTGTCAGAAATGTTGAAGATTTTGACAATTTTCACAATTGATCTCTTCAAGAATGAGCTTAATAATTGAGCAAGCTGTCTTTTTAAGTTTTTTTTTATAGGAAATTCAAATCATTACATAAATGACAGAAAGTATTCAATTTTTGTTATCATTTCTGAAAAATATGTAAAGTATCGAAAAATTTGAATTTTAATAAATTTTTCTCTTTTGTTGTCGACAGGAAAGTCATGTTTCGCTCAGACTTCACCTCTCATTGACTTTTTAAAAAAACGAATTCAATGATATCCACATAATTTCCACATTAATTGTGTTCAAAATTTTCATAAATAATTCAAATATTTATGAAATTTCAGGAAATTTTTCTACAAGCAAAATTATAGAACATTAACGATAACAAGATTGCAGAAATCAATTGTGTGTTAAAGTTTGTACAGGTTATATTTAGAACTTTAGATCCGATAAACTAAACACTTAACTAATAATTAATTTACTTATCGACAATTTAATTTAAAAATTGCAGCTTTTAAATCAATAGTTGTATGTTAAATTTTCTCAAATAAGATTAATTTAAAATTGAATAAAATAAGATCAAAAAAATTAGATTACCCTCAACCAATTTTTAGCTGTCCAGGGTATGAATCCTAAAGAATGTGAGACATTTGCCATTTATGAGATAAAATTTTAGTAAATCATAGCCTTTGATCATAACTGAGTCCCACCCAACCCTTTAAGACAACTAATAAATTGCGAGTTTTATTGTTGAGATGAAACCCATTCTGAGTGTATCTCTTCCTCAATGTTTTCTCAGAAAACTAATGAATTACTCTTCCCTTCGGATAGAAAGAGAAGAATATGAGAGTCTTTCCTATGGGTTGCTATGAAACCAATAATTTTGTTTCTAATGAAACACTATTTTTCATTTAATTTCATTATAATAACGTTATAAAGATATGACTGGAGATTGAGATTTTGTTTTCGCATAAATGAGCCTAAATCTTAATGCTAGGTGACGTTCAACAATCATAAAAAATATCTGACTTTTTCATTAAATTTCATATTTTCATTATTTCTGTATGAAAAATAACCAAGATTACATTCGCCCCTAATTCAATGAGGAATTAAATTATAATCTTATAGGATTAAATGTAATCCGGGTCTTTTTTTGTTGGGGAATTGTATGAGTTCGTCGAAAGAATCGTATAAAAATGTTGAAAGGTCATATTTAGATTTTTATTTTTCTAAGGACTAAGAATCCCACATACTGTTAGAATTATTGGAGCAAGTTCAATTTGAATTTGAAGCACAAGAAAAGGAATAATTGCTTTTTTTATTCAAAGCAAATATGCATGAACTAGCAAGAACATTTTATAACAAATGAATGAATATGAAAAACTCGATAATTCTTTAACTCATATATCATGTGATAAACCATTGATTCCTGTCTTATCTCGGAATGGCTTTCGATGTTATATCAAACTAATAGCCAAAGAGACTATTAATTGGGATCGAGATTCAGGTCCAATAATATATCAGAATCTGATTTTATTTATGACTTATCGCAGGAATACATCGCTTTTGACAATTGATTTCCAAACTTATGGACACAAATAAAGAAAAGTATATATCATTTGACCAAAAGTTGGAAACAAATGAATCGAAATCTATTTCATTAATCTTTTTATTACTATTGTATTGAAAGTCTTTCAATACAATGAAAATCAAATTATCTTAAGTTCCTTCGAATAGAGTAAACTCAACTTGAAATTTATTGCAAGATCATTTCATCAATCAGAAGAGTAAAAGGTCAGCTGAGTTTAAACTTGAGCTGAGGGTTGTTCCCCTCTTTTTGATAACGATTCCATTTCTTTTCATTGATAACAAATTGGAGGGAGGGAGGGAGAGAGGGAGGGAGGGAGGGAGAGAGAGAGAGAGAGAGAGAGCACCTCAGGGCTGAATGAGACATCCTTTCAGTTGATCCGCGAATAGAAAGCAATTCTCTTTGTTTGTCAGTCCATATGTCCACTAAATATGAGTCCTATTGTCATTCCGTTCGTTAATACTAAAGCTATATTGCATTTGATATAAGATTTTGTGGCAAAATCTCATTTGTCATCAAAAAATTTGGATGAAATTCCAGAGGAATTACTTATCTCTTTTTGAGAGGATTACATAATTTCCTTACAAAACAGTGGATATGACTTACCGTTAAGTATCCGAATAGAAGGGAAAGCAATAATTTTTCATCGCATCAGAAGAAAAGGTCTTTAGTAATAGTGACTCAAATGAATGACTGAATGAATGATAAAAAGTTAGTTTTATTTTTGACTTAAAATACGGAATCAAATGAAAGTAAGAGAAATCGGATGAAACGAAAAGAAATAAAAATCATTTTATTTGAGTTTACTTTCATTTATTATCCAATTTTTGTGATACTATTTCTCTCGCTTTTCATTGTCTTCCACTTCGTTTAGTCGACGCATTCGTTAGGCTTTCCTTTTCTTTTATTGCCGGTCCCTCTCCTCTATTGACTTTGAATTCAGTGTTTTTTTTATTCTCTCAGTATTTTAGTCTCTCTTTCCAGTTGTGATCCTTTCCCTATCTCTCCATTTAATTGTCAAATCCTATGATTGTCTGTAAAACACTCGTCAGTTGAGAAGCAAAGCACCGATACATTAGACTCTTTTCTCAATTCATTGCTCTGTTGTCTTGTCTCTGATCCCAAACAATACTCTTCGGAATGGAAACAAACCTTTGATTACTTATCACTCATTCGTTGTTTTGTTTGTCTTTTAGTCAAAAAGGAAGACCCGTTTCCCCAACAAATCGATAGAAATGTTGTTTTCTTTTGATAAACAAAACCTAAAAAAGTCACTCTTTTTGAGAATTTTTTTTCCAGAATTCAAGGGTTGGATATGAGTTGGCTCTGAGGGGATGACTGAGCGATGCTATTATTCTTTTTTTCATGAAGGAATGACATCAACAATGAAGTAGAACTATCTTGGCTAAATACCAAGGGATGAAATTTAAAATGTTTTTTGTACTTCAAAATAGCTTTTAAAAAGAACCTTGGAAAATATTGTTTACGCAGTACATTAGCCTTTCCCAGAATAAAAGCACAGAATAATTACACTTCAGATCAACAAATATTTTAATTTCCTTCAATAGACAGTTCAGTTGAAAACTATAATTGATTTCAATTCCAATAATAGAAATGTTTTTTTGAATGGAATTGTAAACCAAAGGGGAATTTTTTTTGGCTAAGAATAATGGGTTCAGTTTATAATAGTATTATGATTTTTGTTACATTTATTTAAAGTAATATTACTTTAGCGTCGCTCAGGTATTGATTTTTATTATGCGGAACAGAAATAATATTTGTTATGTTTATGTTTATTAACATTTAGAGTATTTATCAAATTATTGCAAAACATTTCTATTTTATTAAGTGTTGAAACATTGGTTAGGAATCTGTTGGGAGAAAAAACATTAACTAATTCTCAGTAAAAAAAATTTCTATTATTATATAAAAGAGATTTTTACTCAAATTGATTGATGATAAAAGTGTTTTTCAATTATATTCTGGGTCTAAAATAAACACAGTGATTATTGATAATTTACAATCAATCAAACTTACCTATCTAAATTGAATTGGCTATTCTATGTTCATTACTGAACATCATTAGAATTATCTAGATAAAAAACTCGATTGAAGAACAATAAAAATAATCAAGTGGGTCACATCAAGCTAATTGATTTTGTTCGCCTAGCACAATTGAAAAGCTCAGCTAGTTACTCACACACAAAACAAATCAATATATAAAGCAATAAATCAACCAAGATCAAATAGAAGAGAAGTAAATCAGCCACAATGAAAAGAATGGCAAACAAAACAGCCAATATTGACCCAGATCGATCCTTGTGTGTGCGCGTTTGTGTCTAGGACAATTTTTTATATTGAAATAATTGACTAAAGGCTATATCAGAAAATGAGAGAAAAACTTTCATTACATGTAATAACTGTCAGCCAAATGAGTTGACATCGATTACAAACATTACAAACCATATAAAAGTTATATAACATTAGTTTGACTTTTAATGCCTTTCATTTTGAGGGGAAATACAGCCACATATTAAAGCAGAGTTTAAGGCACATCACCTTATTATGAATGAGTGAATAACATTAATCAATTTGCATACGAATTGAAAGAATAGATAAGATTTTTCAATTCAAACACTAATTAATGTATTCATTCGAAGCGAAAAATAATTTTCTATTCATTCAAAAGTCGGAACAAATTGGTTGAGAAACACATTTAAATATTATTCATATACCAGTCCTTTCCTCTTACTGTGCGAGGAAGTAGTCTTCGACTAATGAAAAGTCATTAAATTTTTTGCTCCTCTTCTTCTTGTGTGAGACCTGAAAGGCTGTGCGACATATGTTTTATATGTTTTGCTTACAGTCTGCCATATAATGTAATTCATTGGAAATTCAAAGCACCGGTACTTCAGTTAAATGATGCATAGAATCGTTTAATGAATTTTTTTTAATTAAATTATTTTCTTAACTCTATATCGAAATTCTTGTTCTCCTTTGGAATCGGATCCCATACCGACTCTTCTCAAAGATTATAATCCATTTAATTAGGTTTGAGTCGGGAGTAGCTTCTTATAAGAAGTTGGCAAGGTCAAACAAGATTGACCGAGCTAGTTCAACAAAATACTCATTGGGGAAATCATATGGAAGATAAGCACTAAATTATCGATTAGCTAGTTCAGTTAACATTTTTTTAATTACATAAAACTACGTGTAATTAGTCTAATCTGATGATTTTAAAGTACCTGGATCTTTTCACATAATCATTATTCAGTTATTCAAACATTAATTCCTTAATGACTTCATTCAATAGTTTTTTTTCAAATCGATATTTTCAACCAAACTATTCATTAAATACCATCTGTTTTTAAGTTGTTCAAAGTGAACATGGTCATTATCTATGGATTTTTACAAGATTAAGTCATTTTTCAGCAAAGGTTTTATGACTCCCATTTAAATTCAATCTATTGATGGGTTTAATACTCAAAAACTAAAATCATTGAAAATATTGAAGAAAAGGTTTAGTCAAAAGTTAAATCATCTGTCAAAGTGTCGGTCACTTCCAGGTGCATATTATTCAGGGGACAGACCCCTCATTGTTGCACCCCTTTGGTCAATCATTTTGCTTTTTGTCGACCGATTACTAGTAAATCAATAAAGAGTTGAATTAATCCAATAATTTGTTTACAAAAACATAAGACTTAAATAACAATTACTTCAATTGTTTCGCGCCTTTCGTTACAGTTTTGTCTTAAGGTAGGGATCATTCAGTCATCACGTATGGAGTAAAGGGAGAGAAATGTGAGGCTTAATCACTAGAATAAAGGGGGAGTTTTCAAAAGTTTTCATACGAACTGATTGAGTGACCCATTCATTGAATGCCTGCTTTTGTTTACATTCATTAAAACATTTGATTATTTAAAATAGTTTTTCATTAATTTTAATGACTTTTCTCTTTGAATAAAATCAATTGAATAGTAGTCTGAAAGGCTCTAATCAAGGCACAAATTGAAATGATCTAGATGATTGTTATTTGAACTTCAAATTCAATACTAATTTCCTCTAATTTTGTTGTCTTTTCTGAATAGATATTATCAACAATTGATTTGATCCGAAGGGAAGTCATTGAAAGTAATATCAAATGGATTTAAATTAAAGTCAAACGAAAGGCAAACAATATCTGAGATAACGGTTGACTGACTGTCCTCTGAATGTGGGCTCAAATTGTTTTCTGAGACTAAACAACAGGATATTAAACGACTCTATTCTCAACTGTAAGACAATTTTAATCATAAAATGGGTGTTCGAAGGGGTTGGACACCCACTCAACCCCTTTCCTCACCCCTTGACATTTGAATTGAACTCAAGAGTGACTTGTTTTGAATTATTTGTCTGAAATTGAGTCTAAAATCAATGATTTTCCGCCAAATGTTTGACAGAAGAAACAAAAATATAATTGATTTCCGTCTGAATAGCAAAAGATTTTTTTTACAATAAATTGGTTTTGATTTCTGGTAATTATCTTTGGATAGCATTTCTCAACGCATTCTCTCTCTCTCTCTCTCTCTCTCTCTCCCTCTCTCTCTCTCCCTCTCCCCTCACTTTCTCCTCTGTTTTGGCGAAAAATCATTAAAACTCTTTTGCGAAACAAAAATAAAGAATAAATTAATCATTAGTTGAGTCGACAGACACTCACTTTTCATTTTGAAAGAAAGGACTGAAATATAATTGAATTTTTAAAAAAATATTTCTCTCATTTCGTAATAAAAGAGACAAAAATGTGTTTTATTTTTCGATTATCTCTATTAAGATAAAAGTCTGAAATCTAATGGAGTTTTCGCTTTCAATTAGAGCCGAAAAATAACTAAAATATTGAATTTTTTTGAGAAATAGTTATTTTACTTCAGTTTAAATTCTCATCAAAGAGGGGGTACCCAAAGAGGAAGTGAAGAGTTGGTTATTATTTAAGTTTATTAGATTATTTCCTCAACCATTTTAGTAACCTTGCTGGCTTTTTAAAGCCAAGAGTATTCAACTCTCATTGATTTAACAGACAATACTATATTAATCAATGACTCATTTTCTTCATATAATAGACTATTTGAACATTTGATCAATTCTTTTGAGAAGAGCTATTATTCGATGAAATATTTGAAATATTCTCTACTCTTCCCTACCCTTACCCTCAACTAAAAGATTAGTTTTGATGTTTAAGTTATATAATGAGTGGCATTACTGGCATTACTGCCTAACATTACAGCGATTTATCGATTGTCTCAAAGCATACGATCACTCATTTATTCAACAATATTACAGATATTTATATATTATTTATGAAATCATTTTAAGTCTGTTATAATAAAACCAAAAACTGAATATAAAAAGCATAAGACGATAGACGGGGAGAGAGGGAGAGATCCCCTGTTTTTCCCCTATTTTTTCAGTTTAACACAAAACGTGATCTAATTTTCAAACACTAGTTTATAATGATTTCGATGATCAAGGTGGCCATCGCTTCATTATAAGGGGCTATATTTCCCAATGGAATTGAACTTGCTATTCTGAGCTAGACTCAATTTTAAAAATGAATTGACCTCAATATTCTATAAAAAGATTAGCTCCCGGTGTTAAATCATCTTTCAACTACCTCAAGCACTAAACATATGAAGTCAAATTCTATTCAATTTGATAATTTAGATTTTAAGCTAGTTATGTTTTCATTTGATTCACGACAAGCTATTTGAATTTTGATGTTTGAATATCCTGCACATCGCATGTTATCGAGTCTGAGCTATAATTTTGTTTTTTATTCAGAGAAAGGTTTTTTCAAATTCTGTTTAACCAAAAGAATATTGAAAATCAATTCAATTCATACCAATTTTCAAGAGCCCTGTCCTCTCTATTGCCAGAATATTCTGTGTTTTTATCCTTTTGTCTCAACTTTTTTTTCATTCAGAGACTTATAAATGAATGAATATTTTCGAGACTAAACTTTTAGTACAATATCTGATATGAATTACTAAATATGTATTTAATTGTGAAAAGCGTTGCCAACAGTGCAAAGAGTTTTCGCTAATTAGTTGAGAGAGAAGTCTATCATATTATGTATTAAATGGAAAACCTTTTTCCAGAAAAAAAGGAAAGCCTTTAATGAGAATGAATGCAAAGCGCGACGCGAGTCATATGTGAGTCCTTTGACTATGAATTACGAGTCGATATATAATCCAATCTATAATTGCATTAACAGAAAGAGAAATAAAATACTTTTCACTGATTACCAGAGCATTGAAGTCCCAGTTTTGGATGAAATCCCTTTTCTCTTTTGTGAGCCTCGCTTACAGACAGGCACTGGTGTACTGCAAACTGTTATATGAGTGCTGTTTCCGACTCCTTTGAGAAATGGATTTTCGACTTTCATTGACTCATTCAGTGCTAAATATTTTTCTTTTATTCTTACTTTTAGTTCAATAATAAGGAGTCGATATTCCAGTCCTCATGTATTCCATTAGTATTTTTACTTTATATTTGAAACGGCTTTCAGACGAAACTTATTTTAAATATGAAACTATTGAACACAGAATATGATTGACTAATAGAAGCGATCCCTTTCCCCAACACTTTTCCTCTCTATTGTATGCTGTTCTCAGCTCTGGTAAGGAAGTCATGTATTTATTGGAGAGAATGGAAAAGTTTTGATCACTTTTTCTGATTGAAAGATCAATTAAACATCTCTTAAGACTCAATCCTAATGATAATAATAACCAAGGTGTTTTTTGCTTTACAGATTTACAATGAGAATATTGACTAGGTTATCAATATTTATCAATACTTTGATTTGTTTACCAATTTCCCTTGATAATTAAGTTATTTGCACAGGTATTTAATTATTGATTGCTTGGTGGTATTTGTTTTCCATCAATTTTATTCTTCCAGCATTTGTGAGCAGTAATTGAATTTCCGGCCAATATTTTTTCTGCAGGATTACAATTGCGACGGAAAAAGTCAATTCCTAAGAAATGTTTCGCTCAAACGGCCGACAATTGAATGTAAATAAAAATAAAGTGTCAGTCATTCAAATGATTCGTAAGATTTTGGGTCCAAAACACAGTCTGAGCCATCAGTTTATGCATAAGTGCCTCAATTTCTGGTAGACTTTCCTCTCGATTGTCATTAAAATCGATTACATTTCACTGTTTTCCTAATTTTTTTCGCCTTTTGTGCAAACAATACATAAAATACATAAAGAAATGAATGATTTGTTTCGAAGAAAAAAAAAGATTTATTCAAAACGAATGACACATAAAAAGCATTGAATCGAGAATTTGGTTATAATTCGAGTGAAGAATATTTTTTTTTGTATAAAAACTCTTTTCAAATATAAATACAATTGAATCGATTCCTAATAAAACTGTTTTCCCTTTATCTACGGCTCAGCCCAACGATGATCGGCGCCGCTGGAAGTCGACACCTGAGGGCCAGACGCGGCTCTTCGCCGGGGATTCAGGCATCGGATTTACCCGTCAGACGGCTGTCCACACGGATTGAAGAGGAACCGGAAGAGGCGGACAAGTCTTCGGGCAGTAAAGAGGACGATAAGGACAGCCCAAAGAGCCAGAAGACAGACTCGACCCGGTCTGCGACACCCCCTCCAAGAAGTGCCCCACAAAGAAGTGCCACAACCACTGTTGCCACACCCGCCACAACAGCCAGTGCTACAAGACGTCAGTCATATGTGCCAAACGGAACCCGAACGGCGACGCGTCTCTCCATAACTGAATTGCCGACCGGCGCTCGACTCCGACAACGGCGCAGAGCCGTCGAGATTACAGACCAGAGGACATGTGTTTTACTTCACTCGAGGCTCAAAGGCATGAAATTAGAGGATATCGCGTAAGTCTTATGCAGTTTCCTATCAATGGGAACGACAGCGCGCTCTGCACTCCACTCACGTAACCATAGATTCGATCCAAATGTCAACAGAATATTCTGTTTATCAAAATTGACAACAGATAGAGAGCTCAGACACGAGGACTCCTTTACTCAATTTGTTTGGGAAAACCCTCAGAATCTGAACAGAATTTACGGCAAAAAATTGTATAAAAAATGATTTTGAGACCAGATTTTCCACTCTTTCGCCTCAAATATATTTTTATCGAAAATTAATTCAATTATTAGTGAATTATAGGAAAGAAAACAAATCTTATATTCAATTAATAATTGATTTGAGGTCTGAACCATAGAATCAATTTATTCCTCGACACGTCTGGCGTCGAAACCCATTACAAAGAGTTATAAAAATGAATTATATCTGAATTTTGACTGAAAATTGGGTTTCGATCGATAAATAGACCAGATTGTGCACAATTGACCATTGTTGAATTAGGCATTATCCTAGGTCATTCAAATCATATTCCAATCAGATTATGAGTAATATTAAAGTTGTATTCTGTTTAGTGAGAGAGCGCTCCAGTTCTTAGACCTGAGCCCAAAATTAAAAGGAAAAGTATCGGTATATGTGTGTCCCACCCATTACATCATATATGGGAGCATCCCTGAGCTCTCAACAATGTTATGCTGAGCAGAGTTAGTGTTGATCTACTATTGGCAACGGAGAGAACGACTCTGTGCTCTCTATTATCAAATCAATTATTAGATTCCTGTGAAAAACCCGAACTAACGAATAGAATATAATATATACGAAAAATCTATGAAATTATATGAAATTCTATGAAATAATAGTTTTAAAAAATAAAAATACGAAAACATTTCTGCAATGAATATGAAGTGATAGCAAAGTCTCTGTTATTATCGTTAAACAAAAACAATTGTCTGATGTGTTTGTGACCCGAAGTGTGACCAATATTTTTGATCCGCATTTTCCAGTTTACAAGCATTGAGTGCCGAAGTCAGCGCTGGTGTTGGCGGCAGTGATTCCGGCGGCGACCGAAGCGGTCAGAGTCACAGGCGATTGACTGCACTGTATAACAGTTATGGAGCAGAGTCTGCGGCTATAGCCGAAGCTCGCAATATGGCAAAGCGCAGGGTAATGCCGCCTGGTGGGCCCGGTGCTGGCAAGGGGCCCACCTCGCTATTCATATTCAGCGAAGACAACTTCATCAGACGCCACACCCGGTTCATCATCGAATGGCCATATCCTTTTCATGACAACAAACAGGGACAACCATTTTTTCCATATCAAATGTTTAGCCATATTTTCTGACCCCATTCCTCGCCAATTGGATTTTGACCATGGTCTGTTGAATTTTAACCTTGCATTCAATTTCTCTCTATATTTAATTTTGGGGTTAATTTTGCTGAAAATATTTCGTTACAATTCAACCCTTCAATTGATTTTGTATTCCAGTGATAGCACTGACTCTCTGACTACTGCCTGACTATTCTGGTGCTCCCACTCCATAGCAGTATTGCATTTGTTGTTGTTTTCTAATGCCTATGCTATGGATCTCACATATTATTTACCAAATATATTATCGACCTATCCTTCCAGTGCTCAGAATATTTTTGAATTTAATTTTATTTTTAGGTATAACTCGAGTCATAGCGAATTGAAATCTAATTTAAAGAAAATATAAGTTTCCTATTAATAAAAAATCAATATTAGAAGACATTCTTCAAAATTAAATGACTCAGAATCTATTGCAGAGAAAAATTCTTGTAAATCAATAATTATTTAGCATTTCTTCTCATATGGAAACCCATAAAGTGTTTCCCAAACGCCTGTAAATAATTCTGTCCAACAGTACACAGGAATACTGAGTGCAGAGCAAAACATAGGGAAACGAAAAACAATAAATGAAACGAAATTAAAGAGAAATCCATTTGAGTTTTGGTTTAATTTACAAATTTTTGTTATAAATTCCTGGAAAAGCATTTATTACTCCACTCTTTTGTAATTTGGTTTAAATGTTTGTTTTGTTTATAGTTTTTCGTTGGAAAACAAAATGAAAAAAAATTTCCATTACTTTCGAGTCAAACAAATTGCATTTAGCCCTATATCATGATTAAATATCCCAGATCACTTTGAAATATTCAGGTCAAAATCCAATTGAAACGCATAAGTTAGCTTGCATAATATATGATCAAGTTGATTTTATAGAGCAAACCCATTAATGATTAATCGATTATTACTGGAGTTGAATGAAAAGCAAATTTATTTTTATTTTAACAAATCATTAATTATGAGTCAAAACAAATCAATCAAATGATTATTTTCCTTAACGTTTATATTGTTTTGTGCCGACACTGTGTTTGAATATGCAGTGCTGTTGACCATTATTGCCAATTGCGTGGTGTTGGCACTGGAGGAGCACCTACCCAAAAAGGATAGGACGCCTCTGGCTCTTCAACTGGTATTTTCCCAATAAATTGATTTTTTTCAATTAATCCATTGATTTGGGGTTTAATCGGAATCTAATTCTGTGCTGTTTTTCACTTTCACAGGAAACGTCTGAGCCTTACTTTTTAGGAATATTCTGTGTCGAGGCCACACTCAAGATATTAGCCCTAGGATTTATACTTCATAAAGGATCTTACCTTAGAAATGTTTGGAATATTTTGGATTTTATAGTAGTCCTGACCGGGTATGTCGTCCTCTATTCCATGATTATATACATATATTTTTTCCGCTCATATATTATTCAATAGAATTTATATTAGAATTACTTTAGTTTTAGAGCCTTTTAGTTGTATATAACGTTTGCGAATAGTATTTTAAAAACTAGGATTATCTTTCGTAGACTTTAGATTGATCTAGATCATAATTGTTAAGCATTAATTCATATGCTCTGGTAACAAATATTTGCATTCGTTTTTTTTGCGTATATAGTATTTTCCTATCTATTAATGTCTTGTTTTTTATCCGAATTGTGTTTTCGATTATTATTCCGTAAAAACATAAGACAAACAGTGGTTTCATTTTTTAATGGATGATATCATATATTCTCAGATCATTTATTCAATCAATAAATGAATTTTTCAAAGAAATGCAAAAAAAAGAGTTTTGTCTTAATAATAGTCAAAAGAAAATTGATATTGATATTAGTTTTTATAGATTTTTCATTTCATATGATTTCAATTCATATATATTTTGTGAAACATTTTTAGGATTTTATTCATTTGTTTCGCTAAATAATTACCTCTGAATAGATTGTATCAAATGATTATTGAGTTCTAAAAATAGTCACTAATTTTCTGGTTTGATATTTATCTGGGTTATGGTTTTTATTGCTAGATGATGGTTGTCAGGGCCAAAATATTCTTTACACTACTATTCATGCCTTAGATTTACTACTAAATAAAGTTTGAATTGCACTAAATTAAATTGATCTAGCTAACATAGCTGTGTGCTGAGAGCCCTGACCACCGCCACAATTGATATGTAAATTATTTGTTGAAAATTTCAATTCAAGTCATGTTTTATTTATTTTGAATGCAGTTTTTCAAAACTGAGTAAACAAATTTAGAAAATTGATTTTCTACGCAAATTAAAAACCGATCGCATATCTTGATTACCAAGGTGTAATAATAATTTAAGACCATGTTTATCACCAGCGCTTTGTCGGTAGAAATTGCAAACCCGTTGTCATTAGGAGTAAAACAATTAAATAAAATGTAGAGAAATGTTTTGCATCGGAAACTGTTTGCAGTGGAATAAAAATTCAAAAAAGGTATTCAATTAGAGACTACTCTATTCACCCCTAATTGATTTTCATAGTTAATATCAAGGTCCTTTTTAGCTGTAGTGCTAGATATTATAATAGAAGAAATGTCTGATTAATAGTTTAGATATGAATTGATATGTAGTTTAGGAGAGCTTTAAATGTCTCCCAAATGATAAATAAAATAAATTACTAAACAATAGTTTGTTTCGAGAAAATAGTTTCCAATTATATCTAAAAACCAATTCTAAAGAAATTACTAATAAGAGGAAAATGTTGGCCCACTTTTCAACGGCCACATCTCTACCCCCTTGTGTTCCCCCACATTGTGTGCGGACACACTGCAGGCTGGCCAACAAAGTGATCGAGGGAAGTGAATTTAAAAATGTTGACTTCCGTATGCTTCGGTCATTCCGTGTATTGCGTCCACTAAAGTTAGTGTCCAGAACTCCAAGTAAGTGATCTAGCTCACACAACTAAAAAATTTATCGACGAGTCCACTACTTAATACATCTCTACTATGAATTGACTCTGAACTCCAGAGCACACACTCTTTCCTCTGACTCTCAGATCTCTCTTTTCTCTTATATATATTTCTGTCGAAGCATTTCCTCCTTTGCTCTGCCCTTCGCTTTCTCTCTATTAAAGTGTATTTCCATTTTATGACTTCCCCTACAATTTAGCAATTTAGCAATTTAGCAAGATCGTTGTTTTTTTCAATTTTCTTTCTTTTTCGTTAAAAATCTGACTTCTTTACTCAACTCACCATTACTCTAATTAACCTAGATTCTTGGATTAACTTGGACAAAAATAATGCTCTAGTTGAGCACTCTAGATTCTTTTGTATTATTCATGTTAATCAGTTCTAATTTCATAGTTTTAATCTTGATAATTCCGATAAATTATTCCATTTTGTTGGGTTGAATGAGCTTAATAATTGACGTAATCTTGCACAATCACGACATTCCCTTTGCGAGAACCCTTCCCTTTCTGAGGTCAAGAACATTGGCTATGAATGAAAAATCGATATTTCCGTCAAAACGTACGAAACATTTATTTTTCACTGAAATTCACTTTTTATCGGAAAAAATTAATTCGAGTTTTTTGGGCAAAAATATCTATAAATGATTTAATTGAGTAATTAATTATAGAATTATCGCTTCCAATAGATTTATACATATATTTCAAGATTAGGTTTAGTCGACTAAAGCTAATAAATTAGGAAAACATTTGCCAAATGTGTTCCCAACTATATCTCAGGAAAAGCTCAACCCATCTCTCTATAGATGTGATACAATTTTTATGCAATTTTTTTCTTCTGGCGTTATATCGGAAAATATTCTTCAATTTTCGGATCAATATTTGTGTTGATTATTACGTAAAGTGAAATACTATCAAAAAATTAATGTATAATACATAGCACTGGGAATTAGTTTTTGAATGAGTAAAGAGAAATAGAAATATTCTATGGAATAATTTTTTTTCATACCTTTCCCTTTGAATTAAAAGAAGAATTCAATCGATTTTTTTTCTTCCGCTAAAAATTTATTCACAAATAGAGTAATGACTCGACGTTTGGTAAAGACATGGATTCTTGTGAATCAAAATAACATGAAAATATAATCTTTGAATTGTGCTTGCACCACTGCGCTCGATTATATTTTCAGTGTTCGTGTAGCCTCTCAATTATGCTGGCTCTATTTCTCTGAGAAAAATTAATTAACTTGGATCTTTTTGATTAAATTTCGAGCCGCTATTTATATAAATATTTAATCCTGTGCTCAGAGTCTCCTCCTCTTCACAGGAATCGCTATTTTATTGCGAATTTTATTTCTTCGTTATTATACTTTTGTATTCATTTAAAGCCATACCTTTTCCTTAGAGTTGAAAAAAAATTTGTGTTATTTCATTCATTTGATGGACTCGTTTTGTATCCAGTAATTTGTGTTTTGAAACAAAACGAGTTTTCATTATTGATTTTTTTTGCTCGTCTCTCTCTCTCTCTCTCTCTCTCTCTCTCTCTCTCTCTCTCTCTCTCTCTCCTCTCTTTCTGTTATCTCTCTCTCCATTGAAACTCAGCTCATATTCTGAGTCACACCAACTGTTCCACTAATTTATGGTTTCACACAAATTGTAGTAAATTTTTAAAAACCAGAGTTTCTATCGAAAGACATAAATAATTTTATTGTAAGAATATATCTGTTCATAGAATTATATATTCTATATATTATAGATATATATTTTGAATTATTGTTTAGTATGTCTTAGAATTTAGATATAGTTCTCAAAAGTAGTCAATAATTTAGTCTATTATTCCTTTCGCTAGAATAGTGAATACAGTCAAACACTCCATAAAGTTCAACCTCCCATTTCGAATAGATAAGATGAACTAGGTCAGTCAAATTAAACAGAATTCTTTATCAATGCAATAAATTTTATCCCAGATTTCTAAATGAAAGGTGAAAACAAAGTAAAAGGTGTTCGACTGTATTCCAAGATAATTAGCAAATAATTTAGAAAATCTAGACTAGATCATTAACGCTAATCATAGTTTTTTTTATAGTTGTATCTGAATGTTGATTGACCTAGCTGGATGCATATTTTGCATTTTTCTTCTATTTTTGACCAGGTTCATAACCCTCCTCGCTCCCCAAGAAAAGACTCAAATGTTAGGCGGTGTAGATTTAAAAACATTGAGAGCCATTAGGGTTTTAAGGCCTTTGAAGCTGGTCTCAGGTGTTCCAAGTAAGTGATGACTGTCCACAAAACATTGACCCACCCTTTCCCACAATCCCCTGTTTGCACAGTAAACCGGGTAAACCGATTGCATGTCCAGCAAAATGCCTGTAGTTTATAGCATATCAGATATCATTGCGTTTTTTCAGACGAATAATAATATTCTTCAATAAAATTGTTGCAAATGAATGATAGCCTAAAAACACTGGAAAAACAAAACAAAACATTTTCAGAGAAAAATATCTAAACCTTATTTTGAATGTCAGTTAACTTTGGCGTAAAGTTAACACAAATTTCCGCTCAAAAGCCAAAAGAAAATGCTATCAATTGGTTGTAAATAAAGTCTTGTCTTCTGTTTCTTCGAGTCTTGAAATATAATCTATTCTTATATTCTTTTAACACAAAAGAGTAGTTCTTTTTTTGCTCTTCCCTTTCGGTCAGACCTCTCGTATGTATTGATTCCCTTCGCAGAAGAAAATGGAGAAAAGTTTAGCGAAAAAATTGATTTTTTTTAAGACAAAATACATTTAAGAATTCCATTAACTGAGAGTTTAATGTTATTTTTCATGTGCTGTGCCGTTAGTTTTTTTGTTACTTATTCTTCCCGTTCTTATCGTCAGTTCCCAATATTCTGTCAATAATTTCATTCAACGAAAGAGAGATATCTATTATTCTGTTCCTCTGATTCTCAAATTCGTTGACTTTATTCTGAGTGACTAATGAAACGTTAGGATCGAAACCAGAGTTTTCTTCTCATCTTTTCGGTTATCGAAAGATTTTTTCGACTTAACGTTTGATCGAATACTTTTCTAACGCCTTCTGACATATATTTGATAGCATTTTCCGGCTTTGGCTCAGAATCTAATGATAATCACATTTTTGTCTATAACTTGAGGTTTAAAAATGATTTTAAACTAAAATAGAAAAAAATTAATACAAAAAAAACTCAAAAACCAATTGAAAGTGAATTGACATAAAAAAAACTACAGTCGAGTGTCGTTTTGCTATCAATTTTGAAATGTTTTCAATTTAATAGAAATCAGTTTAAATGAAAATAAAGTTTAATATCAAAGCCTTATCACAACATAAATAGATTGTTAGCTAAAAAACGACACTCGACTGTAATCATGAAATAGCACTTCCACTCCAGTCTCCCACACAAATAAGCAGACAGACAAATAGCAACAGAAAGATAAGCTAGATGATTGAAAAATATCAGATTCCAGGGAAACATAAAACCCAATTATATTACAAAAAACGATTACATCTAATCAAATGACAAAACAAATCCATTATTATCTCTGAATTGTAAAAACTAATTGAATTTTGACTTTCGCGCCACTCTTCGCGTGTTTGGGGAACAGGTCTTCAGGTTGTCTTAAAGTCCATAATCAAAGCGATGGCTCCGTTACTACAAATCGGTTTATTAGTGTTGTTCGCGATCGTCATCTTTGCCATCATTGGCCTTGACTTCTATGAGGGAGCACTTCATAAAACATGTTTCAGTTTGCCAGATGAAAGTCAGTTTACCTGAGGCAATATTTTCAGACTAACCATGGTTAATTTTGTTTTGCCAGCTCAAATATATAGAGAAGGCGACTCTTTGGAAACGCCTTGCACAATGTCACCGCCAGACAAGGCGCCCAAAGGTGCCTATACCTGTCCAAACTTCACCGTCTGCAAAGAGGGATGGGAAGGACCAAATTATGGCATCACATCATTTGATAATATATTTTTTGCCATGTTAACCGTATTCCAGTGCATTACTATGGAGGGCTGGACCAGCATACTATACTGGGTCAGTTGAAAACAAATTAATTTTTATTTCCATTTTTATATCGATTTTTAAGCCTTTTATTTGACTCCAAAATGGATTTCAAATCAAATGCTTCGATGAATTGGGAAATAGTTTTTATGTAATAAAAACAAAAAAACAAAATCCATTTAAATGTAGAGTTTGAGGCATTTCATATACGTATGCCTCAGAACACATTCAAAGTTATCATGATCAAATTATAGGTTTCACTATGCGTTCAAATGTTTTTATACCCAATTCTTAGAGTAAATATCAAATTCCAAGAATAAAAAGCAAACTTTGAGTTAAACTTATTATTTAAAAGGAGTCTTAGATTTCTCTCTTCTTCTTAAAGTCTGTATTCCTCGAGCATTTCATCTGAGATTTGAACTCATTCTGAGCTCATTTCATATACTTTTGGTATTAAAATTTGACATTAAGTGTAAAAAATTTGATTTTAGTTTTCTGTCGTTTTATTAAACTCAACAAATATTTGTGTATTTCATTCAAAATTGTTTGGTCTTTGATATTGACTTTTGGAGTCAACAGAGAAAACAAATTGAATGAAATGAGAAGAAATATATTCAAAAAAATATTTATAAAACAGTATTTTGTTATAAAATATTTGAATATTTTATAAAAATAAGTCAAAAGTCTTTTTTGAGTCGATATTAAAGTCTTTCGTCGAATAAGTAAATAAAAAAACAAAAATATATTTCATTTTTGTTTCGTTAATAAAAAGTGAAAAATAATTTATGCCTTTATTATAGACTAACGATGCGATGGGCAGTACTTATAATTGGATATACTTTGTGCCACTCATTATTCTTGGTTCATTTTTTATGCTCAATTTGGTTCTCGGTGTCTTGAGCGGGTACGTCTCCTTTCCTAGAACATAAATAATTGCTAAATGAACTTGGTCATTCAAATTTGATTTGATTTGTACAGAGAGTTCGCCAAAGAGAGAGAACGGGTTGAAAACAGACAGGCATTCCTCAAATTAAGACGACAACAGCAATTGGAAAGGGAGCTCAACGGCTATGTCGAATGGATCTGCAAAGCGGGTAAACACTACTCTTTATTGTCTTTTCGATAAAAAACTCAAATTAATGGCACAAATAAAGAGCAAAACGAAAGTTGTGAACAAATTGCTGCACAAATCAACGAAAAAATATATTTGTTTTAGTTTTTGATCTCTATTTTGATGTCAACTGTCCAGTCGCTGACTATTTACTAGACTATTGAAAAATTACAGACCATTTCAGTCCCAACATATAAAAAGCCATTCATTTATTTTGAGTCTATTTTTAACCAAAAATTTTTTGTTTCTTTTGTCTCTTTTCTTAACCATCTCTCAGAGGAAGTAATTTTAGCCGAAGAGAGGACTACAGAAGAGGAGAAAATGCATATAATAGAAGGTATGCTCCAATTGAGCGAAGGGCTGACTCTTTCGCCTCGTTATTCAATCAATAAGTTACCTATCAATTAATGTATTGCACGATAAGTGCTTTACTCATAAACCTAACGATCAATTAGTAGTTTTGATGGATTGGATGAATATTTATGTCTATATATGTCCTGTTCTTTCCAATAGTACCTAATTTTCTTAAGCAATCGATTTGATAGGACTCTTATTGAATCGATTTTTACTAAAATTATGTTTATTGGGAAGTGATATAAACATTTATGCTGTGCTCGTTTCATATCAATTGACTGATTGATTGAATTTATTACTAAATTAATGGCAAATAACTAATGATTTTGATTTGAATCTGACGGACAGCGCGACGAAGGGCTGCCGCCAAACGAAAAAAGTTAAAGACTATGCACTCAAAGAGTACTGACGAAGAAGAAGAGGAAGAGGAGGAGGAAGAAGAAGGTATGTGTCGTCTGTCACTCTGTTTGTCTCTAACCTTATATTTAATTCATTCATAAGAACTAACGTTTTGTCTGACAGTCATTACATTTTTATTCAATATTCTGAGCGTTTTTCTCATTTCTATTATCTTATTATTTGATAATAGAATGAAAGACACAGAATATTCTGTTCAATAGACTAACAATTGTTAGACTTTTAGCGCACTTTTAGTCTTAGATTTAGTATTTTTTATTGATTTCACTGAATTTCAATCAATTTTTTTCCGTTTGAAAAGAAAACCGTTTTATAGTTCTTAATATTATTTACACAAGAATTCAATTTTGAGGTTCAGATAACTATTTAGACTAAAATATATTACTCTTATCGTAGTTTTTATAGAGAGATATGATATTTAAATGTAATTTTCAAGACGTGAATAATGTTTTTTAATTCAAATAATCTTTTTCTTCTTCCTCTGCATGTCTTGAATATCGTCTTTTATTGCCATCTCTTCTGCAAATCAATTGATTTTGAAAAAATCACTTTCAATACTAAATCACTGAAAAAATAATTATAACTGTATTTAACTCTCGTCTGCAAAAACTAAACCACACATCCATCCGATCGACTGTTTTGACTGACCATAACATCCATTGAAATTTTGAAAACAAATCAAAATGTTTTGCGTGTCTTATGTTTATGAAAATCCCGGCTCTCTATCACTATCTTTCATTGTGTGTGTGTTTTACTATCTTTTTCTCTCTGTGTTTGTGCCTCATATCAAAACATATGAACCAAAAACAAAAACTATATATACGTTTATATATAATCGTATATAATATCTATGAATATATTAAAATTCAAAATGTCTTTAATCATATATTTAAAATATACCGAATGTGCGTGTTGATTTTCAATATTGAAAAACATGTTTTAAACATGGTCGTTCACTTTTTCTCTTTCTCTCTCTCTTTTTGTCACTAATTTCACTGTCGATATGTCGTTCCGCACACAACACATACACTCCATTCTCTTCCTAACCATCGAAAAAAATCCGTCACTTAATATATTATACAAAAAAAAAAAATTTTGATCAAAATCTTTGCGAACAATGCATTTGATTGTGTTTGAAAAAAACTGATCAAATAGACCTGCCTTCAAAGAAGGTGCTCAAAGGTATTTAACTCACACCTCTAACACCTATTAGAAGCAAAAGGCCATTAATTCTCTAATTATTTGGTAAATTATAATCGACTGACAATTTAGAGTAAAAGCCATTGAAGCAAATGTTTTGGCCCTTAATTACTGATTAGATTAGAATTAGAATAAATTAGGGCTCGAACTGAGTGTATGGCTATTGAGTACTGGTCTGGCCTTTAGTTTAGATTAGAGTTTAATTTCTGCTATCGTTTAGTGAATGAGTTATAGATATCTTAGATATTTAGAGACCATTATGTTTAGTGATTTGCCTTTGAATAGCAATTGAAAGCACCTTAATCAATTTTTGCCTTATTATCAATTTCTCTCTTCAATAGAGGAGATTCCTCTTTAGTATAGTAGTAGAGCACAGCTAAAAGTCTCTCTCTTTCTCTCTCCCTCTCCTACCTCTATCCCTCTCTTTCCCATTTAATATATCTTTTCATTCCTTCACTTTTATTCAGTTTTCTCTTATTTTTATCAATTTTTTTGTTGAAATTTTCCGCCAAAAAAATGAAAGATAGCCAAAGACTCCTACCGTTCCGATTAATAAGAATAGTTTAGTCATTACTTCTTGTGAAAGGAATCGATAGAAACCTTATATTTATTATTTTGTTTTTGTTTTCCGTATTCTCTGTTAATATTTTTTTTGGCACAAAGTTTAAGATTTAGTCGAAATCCTGGAATGATTTACCAGGATTATTATGGATTTAGGGTTTGCTCATTGATTATTCTTCGATTATTATTTATTTATTAAAACAGCTGTTATCTTGTTAAATTTGCTAGCTTACTTTAACTACAATCTAAAGTTTATTATCCTTTTTTTTCTCTCAATTATTAATCTATTTATTATTTGAATCAATTATTTATCTCTTTTTATGCCCTCAAACCAATTCCTCTCTCTTTCCTATCAATTCCAATCTTAGCCTTTCCCACATGCCGTCCCCCATCCCCTCCCCCTTTTCATTACAACACTTTTGATTCTTGACATAAAGTCTGGAGTGAATGTTAGATAACTAATTGCCCGAAGAGTTTGTCCTCTATTTTTGTTAATCATTTTTTATGGTTTGTCTGTAAAGTAATGTTTGTTTGCATTTGTTTTCTGTGTTTCTGTCGTGACTTCCAATGAGTCGACTCTTATGTCAATTGCATTGAATTTCTCGTCAATCGGAATGGATTTCCCCTCAATAGGAACGACTCATTTCCCTCATTGTCATATAAACATGCACGAGCCATTGATTGCTTCCTAGAGGAATCTGATATGTTTTTGTCACACCATTTCCCTCTCCATTCCCCCTCCGAAGCGCTTATCATCAGCTAATTTGCGCTCATTTTTCAATGCTTTCCAAAAAATCCAAAGAATTAGAAAATAATTTGCCTAATTTTATCTTGATATACTATATTACCTTGCTAATATTGTTATTTCAACCACGATCCAATAAAGGATTCGCCAGGGCTTCCTATTTACACTCAAAAATTAAGAATAAAGGAGCATGCAAGGCATTCTGGAAGACAGAAAAACGGTTCAGGTTAGTCACTCTCTCTTATTATCTGCCAAATGATGTCTGAGTTCTCACATCAAGACATTAATGTCGTATTGAATTATGCACTGCATTACAAACACTAACAAAGAGGATAGCCAAGGTGAAACAAAAATATGTTGACCTAGATTATGTTCCGAGATTGTCTACGAGACAATTTTATTTGTAGATTTGTAAAATATGACCTGGATAAAATTGATATTGAAGGACACCATTGGCTATTCTTCACTTAAGTATATTTGATGTTAATAATTGATTTTTGTCTCCAGGATTGGTGTCCGTCGAGCGATCAAAACTCAGGGCTTCTATTGGTTTGTCATAGTTCTGGTGTTTCTTAACACAGCCTGTGTTGCCGTCGAACACAAAGGACAGGACCTATGGCTCACTAACTTCTTGTGTAAGAATATATCCAAATATATATTAGACATTATTTTTGAGACTTTGGTCTCTGTTTTCCTTTTTTGTGAATATTTTTGCTCCGATTTGTTATTCCGATAAGAATTCAATACAATATTCTTCGCCCAAAATATTCTGTTCTCTCATTTTTTTGTATCGATTTTTGATTTATTGCCAAATGTTTTGATTCTTAACAAAAAGGGATACAACAAAACTAATGATGTTTTTATTGTCTGTCTGTCTGTCCCTCAACGGACATATCAATCATAACTTTGCTTTGATTTAATCAATCAATTGCTGGGATCTTTTTATTTGCCATTCATCTCAGTATTCTGGGCACAGAATATCTGGAATACATCATAAAAGCTAACGATATCCAGGAATCTAATCACCAAAAGCTTCTTACTTTTCAGTTGAATTCCCGCGAGATTCCAATTATTTGCGTAATCTTGCCAATCTTGGAGAGTTGCTAGATATATAAGCTAGCTCAATTTTATGTTATCTCTATAGAGATAAAATATTAAAAATCAGGAAATGTATCAAAATTTTGCTGAACTAAGAATTCTTCAAAAAAATCAATATTCCTCTGCACTGGAAACGAATATAAATTGTTCTTGGTAGAACATCCGGCACGTCACATTTAGTAGATTCGCATATTTATTAAATGTTCTGGACAACCTATTGTATGACTAGAAGATGTTAAAAAGATACATTGATATAGGATGAATAAAAATTCAAATTTGATTAATAGAAATAAGTCATGAGATTCCGGATGACTCGCATGTTATTAAGTGGGATGACCTAAATCTCAATCACTCTCTCCCTCCCTGTGCGTAGGGAAAGGCACATATGTTGCGAAAGATGAGAACCGAAAATAATTTCCATTTCATTTACAAATATACCGATAATTAGAGTCCATTATTGAAAAACACTTTGAATCAGACATTTCTCTTTGTTTTGACCTAATCCTGGGCTCCGGTTATTCTGTGCCTCGAAATGAGTGAAACTCTTGTTTTACTTCAAATGACATCAAAAGAGTAATCAAATTGACGTTTAATTTAATCCTAAAATTTATTCAAATACTGTGTAAGTCCTTTGAAGCCATACGAAAGAGCTTTAATCAGTTAAATGTCTCATTTGTTTCTTTACATAAGAGATAATCCAATGAATGAAACAAATTATTAGATTCTGTTTCTCAGCAATCGTTTCCCTTTTGCGACTAAAACCCCATAAATATCGCACAGAATAGGAACCAAATGGCAAAGACTTTAGGAAATTATTGCAATCAATTTTGATAAAAGTAAAACCAGAATTACCCTATTCTTTAACCAAGCTTAAATTCGAACAGGCAACAAAAAAAGAAACATCTTTATCTTGAAATCAACGTTAGCTTTAATTATGATAATTGAATTTAACTATTCATCAGAGCTAGAACATTTTTTTCCTTTCTCAATAAATAAATAGAAAGAGTACTTAATTTTTGTCTACAAGACGTGAGTTTAATATGAATTGCCTCTCATTTCATTCATTTCGAATTGAAAGCAATCAAATTAAATTACCCTGGATAACTCAAACAAACTCGATTTAAACAAACAGAATAGCCCAGATTGAATAGAGAGAAACACTCAAAAAGTATCTAGCTCATGAGTATAAACTCAAGGCTACAGAAATGCGTGACAATAAGGTAATAGATTCAGTTTTTTTTCAGCTGAAAAATATATTTTACTTTATTTTATTGCCTCAAAAATCCCGACAAATAATTAACTCGAAAACTATTAACGCAATTAATTTTATGACAGATATCGCGGAGTTTGTCTTTTTGGGTCTTTTCATATTTGAAATGTGTATCAAATTGTATGCACTCGGAATCAAATGCTATTTCGAATCGGCGTTCAATAGATTTGATTGTATGGTAAGTGTTGTCATGAATTCAAATGACTTTTTGCTCACATTTTTAGTGTTATTAACGTTTGGCTACACTTTACTCTCTCTCCCACTCTCTTTCACTCTCCCACTCTTCCGCATTCTCTCTCCCTCTCTCTCCCTCTCTATTATAAACAGTAATTAATTACTGAAATATCTGTTTTGAATATCAATTAAAAGCCCAAACTTTGATTTCAAAGGTGATATTCGGCAGCATTTTCGAAGTGATTTGGTCTGAAGTAAAGGGCGGTTCGTTCGGCTTCTCAGTGCTCAGGGCCTTACGTCTGCTCAGGATATTCAAAGTCACAAAGTATTGGATAATTGATTTTTTCAGACAATTTTTCATTTAAAAAATCGATTGAAACCTAATTACTAACTACCACTCCATCGCACAGGTATTGGTCATCGCTCAGGAATTTAGTCATATCTTTGTTGGCTTCGATGCGATCTATCATTAGTTTACTGTTTCTTCTCTTCTTATTTATTCTGATCTTTGCGTTACTTGGGATGCAGTTATTCGGAGGCGCGTAAGTGTCTCTCCAAACAACCCCTTTCCCCAAAACCAGTGCCCAATACAACCAGTGCTATGAAAAAGGCAGTGGATTTCCTCTGAAAACAATTATTTTCAATTAAACTAATTATGTCTAAATCGTTAGCTTCAACTTTGAAGAGGGGACGCCTCCGGCGAACTTCAACTCCTTCGCAATCGCTCTGTTGACTGTATTCCAGATCCTGACCGGAGAGGACTGGAATGAAGTGATGTACAAAGCGATCAAATCTCAGGGGGGTATCCACGACGGAGGGATGATATACAGCGTCTACTTCATAATCCTTGTGCTGTTCGGTAACTACACACTCCTAAACGTATTCTTGGCCATCGCTGTCGACAATTTGGCCAACGCTCAGGAACTGACCGCCGCTGAAGAAGAAGAGGCAGAAGTCGATAGAGAGAGGAATAAAGAGGAGATCGAGAAAGAGATCGCAGACCTCCACAGACAGGGAACTCAGGGCGACGGCGACGACGACGCTCTGCTCCCATCGGTCAACATCTGTCCGCCATCTCCGTTGGCCAATGCCAGGGGTGGCGGAGGGGATACGGATCTGAGCAAAATCGAGTTCGAATTAGTGAAGATTCCGAAACCAAAGCCATTTGTTGAGCCCAAGGATGATGAAGAGGAAGAGGCGACGGGTCCCAAACCAATGCTGCCCTATTCTTCCATGTTCATATTGTCCTCGTCTAATCCGATCCGACGGGCGTCCCATTTCGTGACAAACATGCGTTACTTCGACGCCTTTATTATGATTATAATCACTCTGTCGTCCATTGCCTTAGCGGCTGAAGACCCGGTCGAAGAGAAGTCAGACATCAATGACATACTCCAGTACTTCGACTACGCCTTCACCGGTGTGTTCACAGTCGAGATGTTACTCAAAGTAATCGACCAAGGTGTCTTTCTCCACCCCGGGTCCTACTGCCGCGACCTCTGGAACATTTTGGACGCCATTGTCGTGATCTGTGCCCTCTGTGCCATTGCCTTCACAATATTGTGAGTCATTCTGTCCTCTCGAAGGACTCTCTTTTGCTTTCAATTTTGAAAATGAGATTAAATTTTATGTTTTTTATTATTATTGAAAAACATTTTTCTGAGGATTTTCTCTGAAATCAATTGATTTTCTCTTGAAATTCACTTTCACTTAGTCTTTGAAAATTGTTTTTCGCTATAAATAACTCTTAAAACTCTGAGTCTTTTAACACCACTTAAAACATCCGATAATTAAGCCATGAGTTTGACATTTAAGTAGAGTTTCTGAAAAAAAACCCGTTCCTCTCAAAAAAGGATTGATTGCACAGCATTTCTAGTGTTAGACTAAAATTCTTCATCTGTTTTGGAAAAATTCAATTTCAATGGAATCCTAATTAAATTGACTATTATTTTAACAAATGAATGACCATGCTAACTATTAATCTTGTTCTTTCCTCCCTGTTCAGTGGCGATGCCAGTCCCGGAACAAAAGGCGCCGCATCCAGTCTAAGCGTCATTAAATCGCTCAGGTAACGCTAATCAATCTTGGTAAACATTCATAAACTGAGTAAAACAAACAAAACAAAAACTATAACTCATTTGTTATATACTCTGATATATATAATAACCGTATATACTGTCAATCCATAGGGTATTACGTGTTTTGCGACCACTGAAGACCATAAAACGCGTCCCAAAACTAAAAGTAATGTTTGAATAAAAAAAACAAACTTTAATTTCGATTAAAACGATGTCTATTCTCTCTCTCCCGATACCTGTCCTACTGATAGGCTGTGTTTGACTGTGTGGTGACATCACTGAAAAATGTGTTCAATATTTTAATAGTCTATATGTTATTCCAATTCATATTTGCTGTGATTGCTGTCCAACTATTCAACGGAAGGTTTAATTACTGTACGGATGAGTCAAAGCTGTTTGAAGTCGACTGCGCGTAAGTGTAGTACCAAATAGTTATTTATTTTATCGATCCTCTCCTCTACCCGTCCACTCGAATAGAGTGTCTCTCGAATTGAATATTTGGCTCTATTTTTGAATAATATCTTTCAGCAAATAACTCATCTTTTTATTCAAATATTGAATTTCAGTTTTAACTCAAATATATTTTTATTGAATTTTTTTTTGCGACCGACTCTGGACTTCAGTGGAGAATATTTTGAGTTTACCTCGAAATTCAAACCCCCGAACGTTAAGAAGAGGAGATGGGAAAAGCATCCCTTCCATTACGACAATGTCATAGCGGCGATGCTGACCCTGTTCACTGTTCAGACCGGTGAAGGATGGCCACAGTATGTCAACCCCCTTCTTCTCTTATCCTAGATTAAACTACTCTCATCCCTCGTTCATTTTTCCCCGGATAACTTTCCATCAATTATATTGATTTCCCTTGACAAATTCCTGGGCAATATCAATATTGTTTATGAGCTAGATCAGTTTTTATTTATATGAACAGCTATTTTGATTTTCGATAGAAATGACAGTTTATTTCTGATGAAACACTACTTTCACAATACGTTTCTCACAAATCAATGAATTAATTTTGAAACTCTTTGATCGACAAACTCTCTAAGAAATTGAATGCCATTCCCTCTCAGCAATAGTCACAATATTTCTCTCGCATTATGTGATTGTGTTTCTCACACTCTTAACAATTCCGCAAAGATTTATAGACCTGTGCTCTCAGTCGTTGAAAATCTCTGCGATATATTCCTCGCATATATTATATTGATTTCAAAAGACATTTAGAGCGCAAACCCATTCAATACCCGAATATATAGTTTTTTATTGAATATATATATTTTCACACATAAGTTGTCTTCACTTTTCTCTATTGAAATGAGTTTTTTTCTTCGCCACTCATTCCTCGAGTTTTTTTTATTTCAAAAGAAAGGTATTCCTATTGTATTGTATTTGAAGTATTGTTTTTCTGCAAACATTGCATAAAATTCTTTGACTTTACTTTCATTTCAATTGTTTTGCGTTTTTGTGTCAATCCTTTGCATATATTTTATTGGCATTTCAGTCGACTCTCTTCGTATCGTTTTTGTAATTGAATTCAATTTTGTGAACAGTTTTTACTTTAAAATTGAAAACTGAGAAACGGTTCTTAAAAAATTGGTTTCAATAATAGAATTCAATTATATTTTTTTCTTATCTTTTTATTTGCGGATTGAATTTAGACCACAATTTGCTAGAATTTTCACAATAAATATGTGAAGCTATCCGTGAAATATTGGAAAATAGAATAAATGTATTTCTCAATATTTACCAAGATGAAAGATTGAATTTTCAATTATTATTAGACACCTACACAACTACTTATGTTTTGTGACAACACATGCCTTTAGGCTTAATCAATGAAAGAGGACAGTCATATTGATTTGAAAAGTTCCACGTTGTATCACACACATTTATATTGAATTTAATCTTTCTTATTATTTATTTGATTATATTTTCGAATCGAACAAGATTATTCAAGTTAAATGCATCATTAAGTTATATAATGTATTTTTCAAATTATACCTGCAAGTATTTACAAGTATAGCAATAGGAAGTATTTTTTTCATTTAACATGATATTTCCATAATAGACTTTTTCGCAAAAGTGACCCTTTCTTTTGATCTGACATTTGAGAGTAATTTAATAAAAGTCAATATATTTAGTTCAAACATAAGCGGATGTAATCCAATTTGATATGACTTGAAGTCTCAATTTTTTATCAAGATAAACTCAAATCGAATATTAAATTTAATCCCCTTCTAACAAACAGAGTGCTTCAAAACTCAATGGACTCGGTGTTCGAGGACCATGGACCATTGCCTCGATTCCGAATCGAGATGTCACTGTTTTACGTCATATTCTTCATAGTGTTTCCATTTTTCTTCGTAAACATATTCGTTGCCTTAATTATCATCACATTCCAAGAACAGGGAGAGAAGGAGCTGGAAGAGGGTGAGCTCGACAAGAACCAAAAGTCGTGCATCGATTTCGCCATCCAGGCCCGACCCCTCCAGAGGTATATGCCAAAGGACAAGGACTCGTTAAAGTACAAGATATGGAGAGTTGTTGTCTCCACAGCTTTCGAGTACTTTATTATGGTTTTGATTGTTCTCAACACTATTCTACTTATGATGAAAGTGAGTACAAATTTTTTACCATTTAATCTATTTATCAAAAATTTATTTTCGCATCCATTTTAAAGAGAAGCACTAAATACAAATAAAAACATTGTGCATGTTAAATTTCTTTTCAAATAATCAAACGCTGGATTATCAAGGCGAATCCATGAATAATATGTTGCATATTGTCTATACATATGTGCATATAAACTCTCATATATTCTATTATCTATATGTTTATATATATATCAATATAATATATATATATATTAAAGACTATATAATTAAATAACTTCTTCCATAGCACACCATTAATCCCAGTCCTATCTTTCCCCGATTTCTTTAGAATTCCGATCCCTTTCCTCTTTTTTAACAAAATTATTAACAAAAGGCAAACAAAAGGGACACAAAAATGAGATAAAAGTCATTTTTTATCTCCAAATATGATCTTTGCGTTCAAATGTATTATACGTTAGACTGAATTCAGACAATTATTCAGTCGTTTTACAGAATAAGTGAATAAAAACCAGAAAAACATTAAATGATTTGTCAGTTGAGAGTGAAATCAAACTCAGAATACAATACAAGAATTTATTTTTAAAAGTCCTGCACTCAAGTGGACAGTCATTTATTCTATGGTAAAGTATTTCTTGCCTTAAAATATATATAAAAATCTATAAAAACTTTTAAGAAATTTTATTTTTCTTATCATAACTTGAATTTCAATTGAATTTCAAACAAAATTTTGTTAAAAATCTCGGTTTCGAAGTAAAATATATTAAAATGTTTGCTCTATTGGCGGAAAAATGATAGACCTATTTATTATGAGTGTTGTTGTTAGGGCTCATCCATTCAAATATGTTATGTCTCTCTCTATCTGTCACTACAGTACTACCAACAGACGGATGATTATAAAATGACTCTTCAGTACACAAATGCCACATTTACAGCACTGTTTACCCTTGAATGTATGCTCAAGATAACCGCTTTTGGATGTCGGGTAAGATAGCCAACAGTTCTTCAGTAAATCGGAGCCACAGATCCGATCCCTTTTTTCTGGAGTGAGAAAAAAGAGGCGACAAAACCGATTGGTTGTCAATAGCGCCGATCATTTGCTGCATGTGTTGACTGGAGACTACAGTCTGAGTCGATTCTGTCCAACATATATAAGTTTTGTCAATAAGTCTATCGAGGAATTCAAATGAATGGACACAAACTGTTAAACAGTATTCTTGGCTTTAAGTCCGTCTGAAGTCATCGGAATCAATGGATTATCGACTTCTTCTTCGACCCAAACATTTGGAAAGTCTTAAATCACTGCTAAATAAGAGCCGAATATTCATCGATTCAATGAGTTATCAGAAAATATTACCAAAAATTATCCAAAAGAGCGACAAAAGTGTTGGTCCAATAATTTAACAAAAAGCCCATCCCATCCCACTCTGTGCTAAATCCCGAACCCCTGACCTACAAAATATTGGTTGACTGCATGGCATGAGTTTAAATAGAATTACGAGAAAATTCTGTGCATTTTATGAATTGAAATGAAATGAAACGATAAAAAAATTGTTGAGAAATATTTTGTGCATTTTTGACGATAATAATGAACCGAACGATGAAAATAAATGTGTATTAAATATAAGGCATGAAATGGTTTTGACTCGTAATGAGTGATCAAAATGACTGAAATGACTGATCAAAAGCATGAATGCGTTTATTGTACTCAATATAAAAAGCTAATTATTATTGAGTGTAATGAATATTTCTATATTATCTTGAACAATTGTCTTTTTTTTGATCCCCTGCTCAATTTTATCTGAAACTTATAATTAATTTTTAATAATATTTTTTTGAGTTATTTCTCGAATCAAATGGTCATTAATTTGAAAATCAATTATTTGGTCCGTTTTTTGACACCATTTCCAATGATTTCTATGCGATTCACACAAAAAGAAAATATTAATTATTATTATTATTGTTATCATTATTATTATGAAATCATTTATAATAAGAATCAAAGATTAAGTTTATCTGCAAATCATAACCAGAAATCATTTCAAAACTCCTTTTTTCTCATTTATTTCAATTCACAACCGCTTTGTTTGATTCAAAATTAATTTTTCAAAATATTTTTTGAAATTATTTTCGTTTCCATTCAATCCTATCATTAGATTAGTTGACGAAAAAATTTTATTTTATTTTATTTTTCATTACTATTATTATATTATAAGAATATTTATCCACAAAATTCATATCCAAGAAATTTTTGCTGGAATTCGATTAGTGTGGGCAACAGAATTCAATTGATCATGCTCAATTTAGCTTTAATTCACTTTCATTCTTTTTATTCTTACGAATGTTTAGCAGAAAAATAATTAAATAAAAACAAAAACTATTTAATGTCAGACCATAAATAATGAACAAGCAAATCCAGTGGCATATGTTCAAGATTAATTCAAGTAATTTTGTGGTTACAGGGTATGTCTCAATCAATCAAATATAGATGAAGTTCTCAGTAAACATTAATACTTGCAAATAAGTTCAGAGCAAAATAACTAATAATTTCTCAATTTAACATTGAAAAGATTCCAGCAAGAATATTCTTGAAACCCATTTCTCATACCCATCACAAGACCATAATCTCGATCACCCAATAGTTAGACCATTAGTTAGACCATCACTACTACTAATGACTGCAAATTGTGGGCCAAAAAAAACTCATCTAAAAAACTAAACTATACGTTATGTCGGACGGGCTTATCTGATCTGCTCTTGGTTCTCTATCTCTCTTTAGTACCACGATGCTGAGCCTTATTATGTAGACGTGTTGTCCTACATGAATGAGATATTCACAGCGTTATTCCTCCTAGAGTGTATCCTCAAACTGATCGCGTTAGGATGCAAGGTTTGCACAAATCAAAATCAAAATCTAAAAATCAACTTGATCAATTCTATATTAAATTATTATATCTTAAACTTTTTCCAAGTCTTTCATTTTAATTGAATTTTAATTTTATTTTTAATAATTTTTTTTCTTATTTCAAATTCTAAATCAAAATTATTTCCAACTCTTCAACCTAGCTAAATTGGATACTTATTTCAACTTAGCTAGATCATGAAAAAAAACATATGCAGCAAATAATCGCTTCTATCGATTGAAAGATCGTTTTTCATCTCTTTTTTTTAATCCGAAAGAAAATTCTTTTGACTTTTTGTTCCCATTTTTTCCTCTAATTTATTGTTTTATTTGATTTTCTCCACAAATCAAAAAACACGTCAACTGTTCAGAACTTTTTCAAAGACTCGTGGAATACGTTTGACTTCATTACTGTCGTCGGGAGTGTTATCGACGCTCTCGTTATGGAGATCACTGTCAGCAATAAGGTATGGCTTTCCACTCCTCTTCCCATTCAACTCTCATGTTAGCCATCAATTTCAATATTTGAGCATGATTCAATTATGAGCTAGAAGAATTACTTAACATTAATCAAGATGAATAAAAATAAAGATCAATAGTTCAAATCATAATAAAATCACCAAGTTAAGTAACCAGTCAAACATGTGCCTAGATAAATCAATAATTCAAAGGATTCATCTTAGTATTTGTGTGTCACATGCTTAATATTGATTTATCACAGGATTTGATTAAATATTAATGTTTTTTCAAATTGACCAGGAGTTTAATTTCATCTCGGTCGGTTTCCTACGTCTATTCCGAGCGGCCCGTCTCATAAAGCTGTTACGTCAGGGCTATACCATTCGCATACTTTTGTGGACTTTTATCCAATCATTCAAAGTATGTGACAATTAATTGATTACCTTTTTCTCTGTCCATCGATTCGGACATTAAATTGTCAACAAATGTGTTGAGACAACAGAGAAGCCAAACCTTTTAAAGTGTGTTCTCATGTTTTCTAACAAAAAAATCTCTTGTCTACCCCTCTCTCCCACTCTCTCTCCAGGCGCTGCCTTACGTATGTTTGCTCATCGCTATGTTGTTCTTTATTTATGCAATTATAGGAATGCAGGTAATGGTGTGCCAAACAAAACACACAAAACTTTATTACTTATTAATAGTTTTAAAATATATATATTTAAGTATTGATTAGTTTTAGTATTAGTAATACTATTAGTCTATAAGTCTATAGTTTATTAGTTTATTAGTACTTTAGCTGTCATTACATCGATGTGTGTCTGATATACGAATTAGTGGTACGACTGCTTCGAAATAGATCTGTAGATGAAAATCGATGTCGTCTTTAATCCATAAATCCGTTGAAACAAAACACTTAAATAGAGTCCACATTAGAGTTGTGTTTAATCATTGAATAGATTTGTTTTTTAGTCGAAAAATAGGATTTTTGTTATTCATTGGCTTCGGTTGTCATATAATGTGATGTCTGTGCTCTCACTCTGGGCTCAAATAGATAATAGACTGTGAATTGATGTCTGTATTAGACATAATAATTATTGTCGTTAGTCGTGCGCTCTGTGCCATAGATCTGTGTCTTTCCCAATAAACGACTGTCTAAACCACTGTCTAAACCACTGTCTAAACCACAAACCACTGCCAGAAAATCCTGTACTGTCTATCAATATCTCTGTCCTGTAATCCCGTGAATTAGTAATTTAGGTATTGATTAATATATGAATGCCTTTGGAAATGGCGGTTACGAAATCACTGATATCCCCCCATTCCGATGGAGTGGTTATAGAAAAACCACTGACTATAGTGACTGCACCCCACCATTAGTGGACTGCAAACCTCCCTTTTGGTCGTTGATGTGTATGAGTCTATGATTTCTCAATATATTCTAATTGTTTCTCTCACTGTCGGGTAAATTGGGTGCAAACCTGTCTAATCTCTGTGTCAATCACACCTTCTTCTTGACCCCCCTTTGCCGACCTCCCTGTGCGCCACCACCACTACCATCACTCATATAGGTATTCGGTAATATGGACTTTGAGCCCGACTCCGAAATAAATCGACACACTAATTTTCGCACTTTCATGATGTCCTTAATATTGTTATTCCGGTGAGTTGTCCGCACCCTCTCTGTCCACTCAGAGAGAGGTTAGGAAATCGTAGAAAACAATTTGTAGACAAAAATATTTGAATATATTTTTTTATGAATACATTTTTTTGGTCCAAAATCTGTATCGAAATGTTTGATCGAAATTTCAATGGCTTTTCACAACAAAAAAATACAAAATTATTTGATAACTCGATGTCTGTCCCACCGTTTCATTTGTTTGTTATGAAAAACTCTTTGTCTCTCTTTTAGTGGTATTTCTTCACCAAAAAAATCCTTAAAACAATAGTTCGTATAATTAGTTGTATTTTCATTGAATTATTTTTTGTGTCATATATTTTGAATACTTCTCGAAAACAAATCGATAAGACGTTTAGTGGAAGAGAAGTAAGAGAAGAGAAATACTATTAAAATAATAATTTGTTTTTTCAATGTATTTGTAGTTATGATATGCTGTAGTCTATTAACATTGTATTGATTACTAGTGTTGTGTCTGTAGTTTAATCCCCGGCTATGACTTGTGTTGTAGGTGTTCGGCAATATATCAATTAGTCCTGCGATCAATGCAGACTCTAACTTATCCAGGCATAACAATTTTAGAACTTTCATACAAGGATTAATGCTTCTGTTCAGGCAAGTAGTTGTGTCTATTAGAAATTCAAAAACACCTCATTTGCTTGGCATCCACTCATCCCCTCCCTTTCCAAGTCGTTGAACACCACTCATCCCTTTCCCATATTATTTTTTGAATCCCAAAAATGCTTTTGATTTGATTCTTATATACAAAAGAAAAAAACGAATAAAACGTTTTTACATAATAAATGTCTTTTGATTTCTTCTGTTATTTTGAATGCATTTTGTTTTTTACTCTTAAATCGTATATAAAAATCAAAACATAAAACAAAACAAACATTGAATGCATTGAATGGTCTTCTGTTCTCAAAATTGCTTTCAATTTTTACTCACATATTCTGAGTCAAAAAAAAGACTGTCATATAATTTATCTTGGTTATGTTATCTCCCTGTGTGTGTCTGACTGTGTGACGGCTACAGATGTGCCACTGGAGAGGCCTGGCAGTCGATTATGCTGTCCTGTGTCTCAGGCAAGCCCTGCGATGAGAAGACACAGAAAAACGAGGACGAGATGTTCTCGTGCGGATCTGACCTTGCTTATTCGTATTTTGTCACATTCATATTCTTTTGCTCATTTCTGGTGAGAGACTACCCGTCCCTTCGAATATAATTTTTAAACCTTTATTTTTATGGATCAGATGTTGAATCTATTCGTTGCCGTAATTATGGATAACTTTGATTACCTGACCCGCGACTCATCCATTCTGGGCGCCCATCACTTGGATGAGTACATAAGAGTTTGGGCAGAATATGATCCAAACGCAACCGGATATATACACTACTCGGAGATGTATGATATGCTCAGGAATATGGACCCACCCCTTGGCTTCGGTAATAAGTGTCCCTATAGGCTGGCTTACAAGGTATGCGCAGGCAATTAACCTTGATCATTCAGAAAGTTTTAATTGACTCACTTCGCAGAAATTGATCCGGATGAACATGCCAATAACAGAAGAGGGCAAGGTCAATTTCACTACAACTCTGTTCGCACTGATTAGGGAGAACCTGAGCATAAAGATGAGGCCGGCAGAGGAAATGGACCAAGCTGATCGAGAATTGAGACACACCCTCACTAAACTGTGGCCACTTCAGGCAAAAAAGATAATCGACAAACTGATCCCAACCCACGACGGTATGACTCATCACATGTTTTGTATGAAAAATTGTTAATAACTTTTTGATTTGATTTGTGATCAGAGCTAAAAAACGGTAAATTAACTGTCGGTAAAATATACGCCGGATTTCTGGTTCTTGAAAACTGGAAGACCACTCGCTTTGGACAGATTCCAGGCATCGGACTATCCGTAAGTGACAGACGAGTGAAAAAAATTTATTACTTAAAAATTGAGTGTCTTTTAAATAATCATAAAAAACAATACAATTCTTAACAAAAAATAACTTCTCTTCTAATCTCTCGACGAAAGCAAATAATACTCTTTTAAACGACTTTTAAAAAAAACAGATCTTTAAAACAGAACTCTTCAGAGAAAATTTTCAAAACTAACCATGGTGCTTAAATCGCCTTGTCCATTGCCAAAAGGGGCTGTTAGTCTGTTGGCTGATGTGCTGTTTATTCGACAATATTTGATGTGCTTTAAGACGAAACGATTCATATATTTATTTATTTATTATTATATATATTACTAAATATTTTTTTAGTAGCAATTGTTTAAACGCTTGTGTCTTAACGTTGTGTCTCTGTATTCGATGTTTTTTCAGGAAAAGCAGTCCATTCTTCCTCCAGAAGCGGTAGTGTATAGTCTCTCTCTATATATTAATATGAATATTGTTTCCGCACTTCACTCCACCAGTCCTTCAAAAATTCATTTTCACTGATCATTAAATTCAATGATTTTCTAAAACCATTGATAAATGACTTCTAAATCCATTCCTCTCCGCAAACAAATCAAAAGTGTGTTTCCAATTGATTCAGTATTTTGTGTTATGACTTCTTCTCTCCAACTCTTTAACCCATGATTTTCAATGAAATTCTTCCTCAACTTATCTCCGAAACTCATCCATTAACTCATAATTAGATTATTTAATCATTGAATTCAACCCACAATTTGAAGATAACCTCAAATTCAAACCCAATGCACGTCTCAATCAATTTCCATAACGTATTGTAATTTAATTGCAATATATTTAACGCTATATTCCGTAAAAATACATGAATTTCATGTAATAAATGTCTGATATATTCTTTGGTGTCTGTGCTCTGATGGGTGTAATGACTGTAATGATTAGTGGTTTGTCTCAGTCTCTATCTATTTGTTCACCAAATCATAAAAACTAATCGACTCTTTAGAGTAGTTTATAATCGAAGTAATCGTTGGATAAAAAAAAATTAGACAATAATTTGTTTGCCATATATTTAAATGCATTTTCTCTCAAATGTATTGCATGTGTTGTGAATCAAAATTATTTTGTTGTCAAATATCTCTCTCTCTATCTATAGTTGTTGTAAATCAAATGTATTTACCATTAGTATAGTTGTGCGTAAATCTGTTTCTATACATATATTTTTCTATGAATAGAGCTTGGTAATAACTTAGATTACGTAATAGATAGATTATAGATCAATAGATAGCAATAGTTGGCTTATACAAATGGCAAGGTAATAATAATGATTAGCAGGTTCGTTTTTCACTGAATGAAACATTTTTGCCCACAATTATACACATCTTTTGAAAACAAAATATCTTTCTATAAATTCTTTCTTCAATCGAAGTAATGGTTCTTTCAATCGATTGATAGCACTTTGAAACTCACTTTGAATTAATGTTAAACAAGATAAACATCCAGCAAAATAACAAAACTTAACTCAGTATCTAAATAATGTATTTTTAAATATTATCATAGAAATAGTTGCTTCACATTTGGCTCCGGCATATAATTCCGCACAGAATTTGATTTTTTTCATTAACCACTTGTAATGTGTTTTGAAGTCTTAAACAAAACAAAACTCATATTTAAAGCAAATCTCACCTAAACTTCAAACTCTTGATCTTCACTCTTAACCACACGTTTGGCGTTTCAAATGCACACCAAATATATTGTATTTTTTCTTACAAAAACATATTTCATAAAATTTTCTTTCAATTGATTTATTATTTTCACTGCAAAATACTTGTTGTGAGACATGAATAGCAAAAAATCTTTTTGAGATATTATACTAATTCGCATTCAATAGCGTCCGTCACTATTGCAACGGCTAATGGGCGCCGTCCGGAACCCCAATAAGCCGGCAGACGAACAGAACTTCCAGGAAATGACTGCCGTTTTGGTCAGTCAGGCCCGCAAAGAGTCACTCAATAACTCAATCCACAGGTATTTCAAAATAACGACAAAATATTGTTTTTTTAATCAAATAATTTTATTTTACCAGTGATTCAGAAAAGGAGCGCCAAAGGGAACGGAGTATAGGTTTTATGAGACGCGGAAGCAGTCGAAGACGAAGAAGAGATAAGAGATCCTCAATAACACAGATCACTGCGTTCGGCGGTGAGCCCCGAGGCTCTCAGGTCTGACCATTGCTGTCCAATAGTACAGAATGCATGTGCAGTAGTGGTCCAGTCGGTCGTTGATGTGATTTGTCATAACTATTGGTCTTATCTATTGAATGGCTTCGGTATTACTTACTATAAAATATGTGCACAAAAATTGTGTCGGATTACTGTTGCCGTTAAACGCAGAGAAATGCATTACCAGTGAACTGATGTCTTCAGTCGAACAGTTCCAGTAGTGGAAGACACAGAAGAATATTGTTTTTTTCGTATATTAATTACGATAATTGTGTCTATAATTTGCTGTAAATTATGTATAAATCTCTTTATTTTCATAGATTTTAGTAATCATTTGAATTGTTGTAAATCTATTAGAGATGTAGTCTTTTCCTCACTTTTTAGTAATTATTGTCTTTTCTTTTGTAACACTTCTGTAATCCTTTTGAATGAAAATCCATCTGAAAAAGTAGTTCTGAGAGTAGTTCCCAAAACTCTTATTTAACTTTAATTAATAGAAATCCTATCGAAATATCTTAGAAGTAATCCCCAAAATTAATTGCAAGAGTATTACAGAAATGTTAATTAGATTTAGTTCTTTAATTAAGAAATATGTAGAGCACCGGCCTATCAGGCAATACGTCGTGTGTGTGTCCAAAGAACAGTTGAAAAAACAGTGACAAAGAGACTGTGATTTTGTGTCTTAATGTATGTCTTATTACTGTATGTGATGTCGATATTTGCTAACCGTTTAACCGTTGAAAGTAGTGGTGCGAACAAAAACACGTTCACATAGTGTTATATGATTTTTTGAAATTTACCTTTCTCATTTGTTAAAAGGATTTTGAATTAGTGGCAATTAGAAGACCAGACGATAAAACTAGTCCTGAGACAAGTTATAACCATTATAGTAGACATTCAGATGTGAGTCATTTGAACAAACCCATCGTTAAAACTACTGAATAACTATCTTATTCTGTGCCGTCACTCCATCTCCGAGATCGAGACAAATCCCCCTCTATTTGTCTGTTGTCTTAAAATACTCTTAACATTTGTGTCTTTCAAATCCCAAAATCATTTTCATATCAAATCTTTCTCTCCATTAACCAAACAATCCATACATTAATTGGACATAACTTTCCTTAAACTCAAATCATATGAAATATTAGTTTTGCATTTAGTGGCGAATGTCTTGCAATGAATGCCAAACTCCGTAACCATTTAATACCTGTGCAGTCATTGAATTCTGTGCACATCATTCGTGATACTCAATAATCGCACTCATTATTACACTTATGGCCAACCATTTGACCGTTTCTTCGATTGTTTTTTCATTTAGTCCTCAAAACTGTTGAATAATTTTATGTCTAAAAGCTTTTGATCCCTTCCATTGCGATTCAGGACCAACCAGTGGTCTCCGCTTTGGCACAACTGTCAACACATTTGCACCCGGAGCAGCACCATGGTGGTGGTGGCTCTTTCAGGCGCCGATCCCGTTCTAGGTCGCGGTCGCCATCTGTACAGCACGCCAGGCCTGTCACAGGTCATTCCTCACACTCGCCTACTCGGGCCAGGGGTCGGTCGCCCACTCCAATCGGTCGGTCGACTTCACCACAAAAGCCCGACTTTGCGGAAACGGTTACAGATATAGTCGATTACGTTAAGTTTGAAACGTCGAAGAAAGGAAGGGCTCGGGGTATGGGTTAGGATAGCATTCTTTTTGATTAAAGTTTTTTGTATTGAATTTTGTTTTGAATTTAAGCCCAATTGCGAGGAAACGAATGGTCCCCGACTATGGGCCGGAGTCCGAGCCGTCACAACAGCCGTAAGAGTCATCATAGGCCGTGGACCGGACCCAAAGAACAGGAGCGGTCGCGCAGCGCTTCGCCAGACCTCAGGACACTCGGACTGACTCTGGAGTCGCGTTCGCGCAGTCCGTCTCCCCGTCGGACAAACGGCAATGCGTCCGAATATTACGGGACGACTCAGTTGGAGCAGAGGTCTCGCAGTCCCAGCCCTTCGTCGGCGCACTCGCTGCCAGTGAAGGGGAAGCGCGGGTCTGGCGGTGGGGCCGGCGCCGGCAGATCAGGTAAACGCCGACTTCTGCCACACACACCTTTGAAGCCGACATTCCTCCGCCTAACCGTACAATCAGTAGAAAATATAAACTTTCCATTAGTGTCACACTCGCCGACAATACCCACCCGTTCGCCGGCGAACATCAATTTCCCGAAACTGAACGCCTCGCCGACGCATCTGACCAAACAGAACCCTCAGCCTCAGAACTGGACGTTCACCGCCGGTAACGGACTGTCGACTCTGTTGGCGCCATTGAGGGCCATCGGCAGAGCCAACAGCAGCTCCTGTTTGACGGCCAAACGAAGCGGTCATCCGAGGGAACTGCCGCAGCCGCCGGTCGCAGCACCGAATATGCCTTACAGTCAGAGTATGAGCGCCGCCGCCCCGTCCTCTCTGCGCACGTGGAAGGAAGAGGCGCCCCTCAGCTTCGAGGCGGCCAACGCTCCCGCTTTAGCTCTGATTGCCTCCACTTGTGATAATCGGTCGAGAATTTTGCCACTTATGACAAACGGCTTCAAAATGGTTGCGCCAAAGCGGTCAGCGGACAGACCACTACTGGTGCCGACCGGTAACAGCACCGCCACAACTCTGAGAGCGCGTTCGGCCGGCGGCCACCACCGGCCACACCCTCCCCAACAGCAACAACGACCCAACTCTAGTCTGACTGTCGAAACGCTTGGAGACACTCAACACATGGGGGACACCGATGAGGACGACGACACCGACTGGTGTTAACGCCGAAGAAATTTAGTATTTAATCGCAATTTAAAAATTGTTTTTTATATTTAAATAATAATTAAAATTATATTTAAATTGATTTCTAAATAATTGGATAATTTTTTTCCACGAAAATGAGGAAACAAAACGAAAAAACTTTTTCCAATTGAATACAAAAAATTTATTACAGAATTTATATCACAATTAAGAGAGTCTTTCCTTTCGATTCCGAGTCATATGAAACGAAAGACTCTTACCTTTTCTCAATCGACTTCTCATTACTTGAATAGGAATTAACTTTCGATTAAATTGATTATAATTATTGAGATTTTGTTATAAGAATTGATTAATATTTTAATCAAAGCCTTAATTAAGAGTTAAGATTAAAATCAATTGATTTGTAATTATAGTCAATAGTCAAATGGGAACTGATATCCAATTTGCAGCTAAAATCTCGTTAATTATATAAAATATATATAAATAATATATTAATCGTATAAATATGTATATAATCTATAAACCAATTGCACGAAAACAACCAAAAATCAAATTATGTTTAAATTTTAGGCAAAAATATATAAATGTATTAAAAACTATACATAACTATAAATGTATTTATAAATTGATTTTTACGATTAATTGTTTCTAATAATTGATTATATGATTAACAAATTGTTTGTAAAACTAATTATATTTAGAATTATATTTGAAATACTGTTATAAACAGAATATTCAGTCGTTTCTAAAATGATTCACATCTTTAAGTGTATTATAAAAAGCGTTGAAATCCATAAATCACTGTATGTTTTGAAATAACTATTCCATGAAATTCCTATTCCTTATGAAAAACTGATTAAGTTTTCAATTATTTTAATGATTTTCTATTGAAATGTTTTAAACGCTGTGATAATCAAATTGTTAACAAAATTATCGTTTCATTTATTTATTACTATTAATGAAAAAAATTAAAAACAAATTGAAAAAGTTTTTGAACTCTTTTGTTGAATTTGAAAACAAATGAAAACTAATGTTCAGAATGATGTCGACAATAGCTCTTCACAGAGAAAAACAAAAATTAATTGTTTTATAGTTTTCCACAATATTTTGATTCTTAGGAAATTCAAAAAATCATTTGAAAAGAAAAATCGTTGAAACAAATCAATAAAAGTCTTAATCGATTCAACAAAACCTTTTGAAGACTCAGTTTGAAGAATGTCAGACATTGGGACCGACAGTATGTCAGACACAGCGATAGACACTGTGAAAGACATTATGAAAGACACTGTTATAGACAATAAGACTAACACTAAGACAGACAGTATAACCGTAAGCACTGATGGGATGCGATTCCTCGCCAAAAGAGGTTACGAAGGTTTCGTTATACTCGACTCTGGAGGTCAGGCAAATGTCTTCACGACTTTGAAGGATAATAAAGTATTTGCGGTAAAAGTGGAGGAAGTGAGCACAAGAGACGGCAAACTCTCGCATCACCTCAAACGAGAGATATCTATAATATTGAACTTAAAGCACTCCAATTGTATTTCAGTTCGCGATTTGTTCCGAACTAAAGATAGAGTCTATATTATTATGGATTTTATGCCAAACGGAACCATTGGTTCGTATGTCCGCAAAAACGACGGCATCAGTGAGTGGAACGCCAAGTGTTGGTTCTGTCCCATCGCCAGAGCTGTTCGGTATCTGCACGGGTTTAATATCTCGCACCGGGATCTCAAATTAGATAATATATTACTCGATAGTCATATGAATCCAATATTGACTGACTTTGGTTTGAGTCGATTTGTTTTCGTCAGTGAATCGGACAAACAAAATGAAATGTCTAAAACATTTTGTGGAACTCCTAATTATTATCCGCCAGAAATTGTCAACCGACTAGTTTACGATCCGTTCAAAGCTGACGTGTGGTGTCTTGGGATATGTCTGTTCATTATGGTTAACAGACTGTACCCTTTCGACCCTTCAGACCCACTGGCAATGTATAGAAATCAGTGCAAAAGAAATTATAAGTTCAGAGAAAAAGTTGATAAAGAGTTGAGCCATGAATTCAAAGCACTGGTAGACGAACTCTTGGAACCGAATTTCGTCAAAAGGATTGATATCTATAGAGTTTGCGAAAACTTATGGTTTCCCTCCGACTCCAGGACTCAAACAAATGATTTAAATGATTCATAACTTTAGAGGTTTTCCTAATTTTATGATTGATTTTAATGCGAAAAATTAAAAAACAAATTAAAAAAGTTTTTTGAACTCTTTTATTGAAATTGAATACAAATGAGAACTAATGTTTAGAATTGAACACAATTTTGGGATAAAATATTTGAAAGAATTTGTGATTAAATAAGACTTATAGTGAAGACCCAACTGAAGAGAGTTATCAAAAAGAAGTAAAGAGTGAGTAAAGGCATGTCCGGTAACACCAGGGGATAGAAACCTCCCGTCCAGTAGATCACTATAAGGATATCGGCCATAGTTTCGAGGGTTGAGAAGACCCACAAAATGCAAACGTCTGACTCTATGGCGGCGTAGAGTCCAATGGCGTGGAGTCCGGCAAACATGGCGTTGATGTTGACAACGGCTTCGGCCAAATATTGACTACTGTTTCGGAACTGCTCTTCAGTCAATTTGATGCTATCATTCTTATGTTGGCTTTCGATGACTCTCTCGGCGAAGACATAACTCATTGACATATTCTGTAAACATAAGAGTATAGCCACAGAACAGAGCGGTATTATCAACAGTTTGAAGAGCTCTATGTGTGGTTTGTATCCATTCCTCAGTTGTCTTCGTTGTGGTAACGGTAAGGGCTGTTGTTGTTGTGGCTGAGGATGAAGTTGTTGTTCCGCTTCAGACATTTTTCAGACAATATTTGGACACAAATTGAGAAGTGATTCGATATTTCAATAAAACGATAGAATATTTGAAATGAGTTTGAATTGAGAGTCAATTCACGCGATAATTGATTATTGAATTGAATTTGAATTTAAATCTATTCTAACGGTTCTCAAACCCAATGACAAGAAACCTAAACGATATCTCTTCGGATGTCTTATATTTTTAAAAAAATTAAATCAAAAAATATTTTAATTAAAAAAAGACTTTTATTTTTTTAATGGATCCGAAAAATCATTTGAATTGAATTCAAGACATTATTTGAATTTAAGAAACGATTGCTTTTGAAATGAAACCAATTTTGAGATAAAATACATAAAAATAACGGATTTTTCTGAACAGAAGAACTCATTTATTGCGCCTCTTCTTCTTCTTCTCGTTGTCTTCGTCTTCTGCTGGCGCCCCGACCTCTTCCGCGGCGGCGTCTACTGCTCGGAGCTCGGGATCGACGAGAGGACTGACTCTGACTTCGACTCTGAGCGCCACGTCTTCGGCGACGGGATGGCGCGCCCTCTTCACTCTCAGCGGCTCTTCTTCGTCTTCGTCGCGACTCCAGTATCTGTCCGCCAGACCTCATCCGTTGTGAGGACTGTTGTCTGTCGTCAATCGAATCCATTTCTAAGTTTTTGACTAAAATTTTGTTAACGACTGAACTCAACGAAAATCAAATATCAAATGAACTGAAAATTCAAATAATTTCAATGAGTGTTGAGTTCGAGCTCTCAATTGATTTCAATTATTACCAGAAAATTGGTGTACGTCTCGTGCGGTCAAACATTATCGCTATTATTAAGACAATAATTGTTACAATTATTGTCATTAAAACTACTCTGAAATGCAAAACAAATGTAATAAAAGTGATGATAGAGTCGAAAGACTCACAAAATTCCTATTATTTTAGACTCAAATCAAACCAAATGTGAATAAATTTGAAATCAATTTTTTAATTTACACTAAAATAGGTTTTTAATTAACAATTTTAAATACATTAAAGATTTACTGAAAACTAATAATTAAATTCAATTAAAAACTAAACAAAAGCTATGAATCAAGTGTTGAGACACAAGTTGTGAACCCTTTTGATAGTAGTCTACCATTTGTTGGCATAATCCCAGTTGTCGTAAATCCCGGCCTTTATTTTCTGATCTAATTTACGGATCTTT